>CM033753.1:22480865-22750829 GCA_019671005.1 Hibiscus mutabilis | reverse complement strand
GACTTATCTAGAGTATGCCGCTTGCCGAGGCATCTAGCATCATCCTTGTTGGTGTATTCACGGCATTGTAAAACATTGTCACTTGAGTCCACACCGAACTGTAGAGGGCATTTGTGTAGAAGTTCTCTATATCGCCTCCCAAGCCTCAGACATGGATTCATCATCCGCTCGCCAAAAGAAGTAATGTCGCTACGGCTTATCGCTTAAATTTGTAGGATTAAATCTAGCAAGGAAATCACGACAAAGATCAGTCCAAGATGCTATGGATCCGCAGAATGCTATTTAGCCATGCTTTCGCCCTATCCTCCGCTGAATAGGGGAATAATCTTAATCGTAAGACATCGGGGGGTGACTCGCGTATCTTGAACGAGTTGCAAATCTCGAGGAAAGATTTCAGATGTTGTCGTCGCATCTTCGCTTGTCGAGCCGCCAAATTGACCTATTGTGTTGATCATATTAAACATTACCGGTTTCAACTCAAAGTGGTCGGCTTCATTTCGGGTGCGATAACTCCCGGTTAAGTCCATCAAGATCTTCTTCAAGATAGTCTCAATAGTTCTGTTTCGCAAGAATCACCTCCTCCTCCCGCCGAACATCTTGATTAATATTGCCGCCTTGATTTGCCATTGCTTCTCTTATCCTTCGCCTAAGTCTTTGTAAGGTTCGCTCGATTTTGGATCAAAGGGATATTTCGTGAAGTCGGTCTCGCCTCGGTCATATACCAATGCAAAACCAAAGTTTGTTAGCCCTTTGAATTTTAAACAAGAAAATAAAAAGAAAGTGCAAGAAAGTAAAACAAAGTCGCTATTGCTAATCCCCGCAACGGCGCAAAAAACTTGTTGCGCTGTGAATAAGTGCTACGCAAATGTGCAAGTATACACGCCGCAAGTTATAGTATAAAAGATATCGCTCCACACAGGATTGGTGCCACTTCAAGAATCTAGTCTCTTGCAATCGTAAAAAGTAAAAACACAAGTAAAGGATTATAGAAGTTTTAACTAATAACTAATCTAGAAAGCAATAAAAGTAAAAGAAAAGATGAATTCAAATGAGAGAGATAGGCTAGGTTATCGTGAGTTGAGGTGTGATAGCCGATTGATTGTCTTGGTAAAAGAGTGCACGGGCAACTCAGCTTGCCGCGGGCAACTTGCACAACGGGTTGCCTTGGCAACTAATTGATGGTTGCTTGGGCGACTAGTTGGGCAACTACTTGGGCGATCGGGCAGCAACTTCAAGGTTCAGTGAGCGTTTCTTCAATGGTTTCTTCTTATCCCTAAGTCGAAACTCTAGCTACTTGTGCATGCCTTGATAATACATCCCGCGTGAATCAAGGGTGAACAACAACCAAATCTTTGCGCCCTTCTTAGCCGCTGAAATCCTTAACTTATTCCTGCCGGATTAATCTTCACCATCATTGATTGAATAAAGATCATATTCATTCGCATTTTTGAATCTAACTCTCCCGATATTAGATAAATGGATGAAATCACGAGATCCTCTCCCAATTCACTCGCAAAACAATAATAAGAATCAAGAATGAATAAACCTTGAAATAGAAAAGTGCAAACTCTATTACCTAAACAAAAACCAATAGTTTCTCACAACCACAAAACACAATAACCATAGCCAAGTAAATTTAGTTCATGGCTAGGTTCCAAAGAAACACAAGATAATTAATCCCTAGCATGAACCCAATCGAACAAAAGATGAAGGAAGAGGCTTGTCGAAATCCTCCTTGCCCTTGATGCTTGTCTAAAAATTCTCTCCTCTTGCCCTACTTGGACTTGTTTAAATTTCCTCTTGCTCTCCTCTTGAATTGTCGAAATCTCTTGATATTTATAGGGCTAGCCAAAGTCCTTCTTTGAGGAGGAGTTTGAGTTGGAATTAAATTATCTTTAAAGAATATAATTTTTTATTATAATTTTATTCCTATTAGAACTTCTCCTATCCACTTGGAATTTAATTCTTCTTTAATCTCTGCATGGCAATCAAATTCCTTTGGGCTTGACCCACACATTGTACTGCATTTACCCATGTACTATTAGAGATAGGGTATATGATGCCGACATCAAGCCACTTGATGATTTCTTTCATTACAACCCTTTCATGGCATGATTCAGTCTCCTCTCGGGCCTCAATCGAAGGTTTGTGATCATCTTCCAACAAAATCTTATGCATGCACACCGCCGGCTAATTCCTTCAAGTCGGCAATTGTCCACCCTATTGCCTTTTTGTGTAGCATCAACATTTTGATCAGCTTCTTTTCCCGCTCAGGCTGTAACTTAGAGGAAATAATTACAGCAATGTATTATCGGTTCCTAAGTAAGCATATTTTAGTTTCTCCGCAATTGTTTCAACTCAAGAATCGTGGTTGTTCAATAGAGGGCTTTTCAATTTTACCTTCCTTTACCCGAGTAATCTATTGGTTCAAAGTATGTACTTGGTCGATTGACTAACCAATTTGCCTCTTCTTTTGTTCCTCATCGATCGGTTCTTCATACTCCTTAGGTTCCTCTTGATCGGCAATGTAGTTGCCGAGGTAACTAAATTCCTCGTCGGTTAAACTCATTGGCATGGAGAAGTTGGCATTCTTCCGATCATCGCATGCCTTAGTGTTTGGAACACATTTAGTTTAACTTGCTGGTCATTCACCTCATTGTGAGTTCTCATTTTTCAACATCGATCAAGGTTCTCCCCTGTTGCTAGGAAGGGTCTCTCGAGAATGATAGGTGCATGTTCATCCGCTTCACAATCCAAAACAATAAAGTCAGCGAGAAAAATAAATTTATCAACTTTTACCAAGATGTCTTCGATTTTTCCCTCCGATGCACATAAGATCTGCTCGGGCTAGTCAGTAGCATAATCATTGTAGGTCTTGCCTTCCCGATTCCTAGTTTTCGAAAACCGATTTAGGCATCAAGTTTATGCTTGCTCCAAGGTCACATAATGCTTTCCCGACATAGAGGTTTCCAATGGAACAAGGTATTGTGAAACTTCCGGATCCTTCAACTTGGGTGGCATGCGACAGCAACATGGCCATGCATCCTCTCTCAAGTGTAATCGCTTTCAAACTCTCCTAGCCTTGTTCTCTTGGACACAATGTCTTTAAGAAACTTGGCATAGTTCGCATTTGTTCAATTGCTTCAACCAATGGAAAGTTGATGTGGACTTGCTTTAGGATATCAAGGAACTTCTTGAATTGATATTCTTGCTTTTTCGTCTTCAACCTTTGTGGGAATGGTGGTGGAAGTCGGATATCTTCGATCCTTTCATTGGTTTGGAACCTGATTGATGGCATTGCCGGGCAACTAGAGTTGCCGAGGCATTGTCAATCGGGTTGCCGTGGCATGCCTATCGCTGGTTGCCAAGGCATCCTTATCGCCGTTGCCGAGGCATACTTATCACCAGTTGTCACGGCAATTTTGGTTCTGCATCCGAGGCTTTGCCGCCGAGTTAGTCTTGATCTTTTGTGGAGTTTTGTTTGATGAGGAGCTTGAGCCTCTTTTTTGTTGTTGGCCACTTCTAGTGGTGATTGCCTTACATTGCTCATGGCCGTTCCTCTTGCAACTTCAGTATCGCTTAGGTAAAACCTCCTTGTGGTCTAGTATTCAGGTTTTGAGCAAATTGTCCGACTTGATTTTCCAATGATTTGATTGCCGCCTCTTGGTTTTGCAATCTCATCTCGGTCTTGTTAATAAAAACATCAATTCTTTTATGAAGTTACTATTCTCAACCATATAAGATTCAGTTTTCAACATAAAAACATTGAGAGAATTTTCCAAAGAACTAGATGTTGTCTGTTGTTGCCGCGCAATCATTGCCATGGCATATTCTCATCGAATCCCGATGCTTGTGCATTCTGATTGTTCTAGTTTAGAGCATTGTTTGGATTACTCCATGAAAAATTTGGGTGCTTCTTCCAAGCGGATTATATGTGTTGACATCACATTGTTGTTCCTATGTAATTCCCCACATAAAAGCCGGATTCCGGATTCTACATACATTCAAAAGAATCATGGTTACCACCACATAACTCACAAAAGGAATCCATTACCTTGACTTCCCATGTGTTGTTTAGTTTTCGCATGTTCGACCATCTTAGTTAGAGTGGCCAATTGTGCCAAAATTGAGTCCGATGATCCTAGCTCATGTATTGTGGCTTTGCGTCTAACTCCTCCTCTTCTAGCAGAGGGGAATTGATAATCATTCTTGGCAAGCCTATTTAGAATTTGCATTGCTTCCTCCGTGACTTATTCAGAGTATGTCATTTGCCGAGGCATCTAGCATCATCCTTGTTGGTGTATTCACAACGTTGTAAAACATTGTTACTTGTGTCCACACCGGGAACTGTAGGGGAAATTTGTGTAGAAGTTCTTTATATCGCTCCCAAGCCTCGTGTACATGGATTCATCATCCGCCCGCCAAAAAGAAGTAATTTTGTTACGAAGCTTATCACCAAATTTGTAGGATTAAATCGAGCAAGGAAATCACGACAAAGATCAGTGCAAGATCCTATTGATCCGGCAGAATACTATTCAACCATGCTTTTGCCCTATCCCTTAGTGAATAGGGGAATAATCTTAGTCGAAAAAAACATCGTGACTGACTTTGTATTTTGAATGAATTACAAATCTCGAGGAAAGATTTAAGATGTTGTCGCATCTTCGCTTGTCGAGCCGCCAAATTGACCAATTGTGTTGATCATATTAAACATCATTGGTTTCAACTCAAATGGTCGGCTTCATTTTTCAGGTGTGACAACTCCTCGGATTAAGTCCATCAAGATCTTCTTCAAGATAGTCTCGAATAGTTCTGTTTTCGTGCAAGAATCACTCCTCCTCCCGCTGGAACATCTTGATTCATATTGCCGCCTTGATTAGCCATTGCTACTCTTAACCTTCGTCTAAGTCTTTGCAAGGTTCGCTCGATTTCTGGATCAAAGGGATATTTCGTGTAATCGGTCTCGCCCTGGTCATATACCAATGCAAAACCAAAGTTTGTTAGCCCTTTGAATCTTAAACAAGAAAATAAAAAGTGCAAGAAAATAAAAACAAAGTTGCTATTGCCTAATCCCCCGCAACGGCGCCAAAAAAACTTGTTGCGCTGTAATAAGTGCTCCGCAATTGTGCAAGTGTACACGCCGCAAGTTATAATATAAAATATATCGTCTCCACAGGATTGGTGCTACTTCAAGAATCTAATCTCTTGCAATCGTAAAAAGTAAAAAAACACAAGTAGAAGATTGTAAGAGTTTTAACTAACAACTAAACTAAGAAAGCAATAAAGTAAAAGAATATGTAATTAAATGAGAGAGAATAGGCCAGGTTATCGTGAGTTGAAGAGTGAAAGCAGATTGATCGTCTTGGTAAAAGAAAGAGGGTGTTGCCGGGCAACTTGCACAACGGGTTGTTTTGGCAACTAATCGATGGTTGCTCGGGGACTAGTTGGGCAACTACTTGGGCGGCCGGGCAAGAACTTCAAGGTTCGCGGAGAGTTCTTCAATGGTTTCTTCATCCCTAAGTTGAAACTCTAGCTATTTGTGCATGCCTTGATAATACATCCCCGCATGAATCAAGGGTGAACAACAACCAATCTTGCGCCTTCTTAGCCGCTGAAATCCTTAACTTATCCTGTCGGATTAATCTTCACCATCAATAGATTGAATAAATACCATGCTCATTCGCTTCTTGAAACAACTAGCTCGGCATCTCCTTCATGCATTGCCCTCGCAACTAGCTCGGCATCTCCTTCATGCATTGCCCTCGCAACTGGTTCCAGCCTTGCTTTGGCAAGTGATTCCGCACACACACAAAAGCAAACCAAAGCAGCATCTTTTTCCACAAAAATCACAAAGTTATGTAATCAAGCTCAACGGTGGAAAGAAACATGAATTAATGCATGAATGACTAATTATGCAACTAATATGAGCCTAAGTCTAACAATAATATGAGTAAAAAGGGTAATAAAAATAATACTTTTGAACACTTATCAACGGGTAATGGCGTATCGATACAGGTATGCGTTATGGGACTCAAGTAAAAGGGACATATCGATACGGCTGTTGAAGTATCAGTATATGACAATGAATCTGGAAAATTACTGTAGCACCATATCGATACCGTATAGATCCTTGAAGTTGACATTTTAGGCTTTGACCACGTGTACCGATACCCAATATTAGTACGAGCCTAATGAACATAATCGTTTTAATAATCATTGTAAGCTTATCGATACAACCTAGGTGTATTAGTATTACAATTTGACACTAGAATTCGAGTTTACTTAAGGAAGACATAGCGTATCGATACGGCTATAACCGTACCAGTACGAACCTTATGGTTCATAACCGTTTTAACTACCATGAAATAAGAGTACCGATATGGCCCTTCGAGTATCGGTACTGAGACAGGTAAATTAGTTAAAAGATGATTAAAAGGGGTTTTAGAATTTGTAAAATGGTCATCGAATTTTATAAGGCTTAATTGAAGGTACAAATAAACTCTGATTACATTGGAAATTAGTATGCAAGACATTCATGCATTGAATTTCACATTGGAAACCCTAATTATTGACAAGACCTTATAATTTACTGATTTTACAATTTATTCTCTAAATTTGAATAAGTCACCAAATTACCCCTAATTACAATTTGGAAAAGCTTTATTAATTGTTATTAGTTATTACATTGCACTGTAATCATTGGTTTGTCATTTATGGTGCAAGTCATTGTAAATATTGGTCTGATCATTGTATTGTTCATCGTTCACGCTTTTCGACTCGAATTCCTACCGGATCGGGAAATGGGTGTTATATTTGTGTATCAGAGCTAGAGTTTAGTCGATTCTAGGACTAAACAAATTCTATTATTTTCTTATTGCATCGCATATGCCACTTAAGAGTTTATTGTTGTGTATAATGTGACTTGTGATTAATTCGATCCTTTTTTCCTTTTATAGTATCAGATGTTTGACTTTGAAAAAGCTCACAAAGAAGTTGAGCATACCACAAGCTCCTCGATACATGGCAAGGAGAAAATAGGGTAGACCCTCTGAATCCACAAGTTCCCTAACAAGAACCATCAAATCTCGAACCCGTACTACAGACTGCTCAATTTGAGTTCTACAGGAACATGACTGAGATGTTCAAACAATTCATGGTTACTCTTAAGTCTAACCAGTTTGTAAAGTCTTCTGTAGTTGCTACTTCCACGACCGAAGCCCCAATTGATAAGTTGTCTTAACATTGAGCTTCTACCTTTACAAGCACAGCTGGTGACGACCCTAAAATGGCAGAATTTTAGCTAGATAGCAAATTGAGGATATTGAATAAGCAGTTACAGTGTTCAGATGACCACAAACTAGAGTGTTCCCTAGCATTATTGGCGGACGAGGTTCTACATTGGTGGGAGACCACTATACTTACTGCTCCCAAGGAAGCTGTAACTTGAGAGTTCTTTCTGAAATGAGGGATATCTTCCTATATCTCAAGCATGAGTTCAAGAAAAAAATACATCAATGAGTATTACTTGGTTAAAATGAGGGATATCTTCCTATATCTCAAGCAAGACGAAAGACCGGTGCAGCAGTACATCCATGACTTCTGCAAATATTGCAAATACGGAGTCGAGTATTTTAAGAGGGAAGAGGAAAAATGTAGGATATTTATCGCAGGTCTAAGTGATAAGCTTCGACCTTTGTTTATTAATTTGGGAATTATAGGTTTCTAGGAACTCGTGAATCGAGCTATTCTACTAAAGCTGCACTGTGGTCGCAGAGGACTAGTGGGCGAACTCAATCTAAAATAGGCACTTAGATGATTCTCATCCTCTGTTACCGTATAAGAAGGGTAAGCAAAAAGGATATAAGCAACAGTATTACCAACATCCTTCTCAATCAAGCAGCATTACCAAGCCATAGACCATGTCCCAATCTGCTGCAAGAATAACTTCCATTGAGAGTACCGGAGGTTCATGACGGGAATCCTAATACGCCACCTATAATTTTTGTCAGAGGAGACATCCAACGGGACAGTGCCGTAGGTAGACTCGACCATGTTTCTTCTATGGTGAACAAGGTCATTGTTACCTCTCCAAAAGTACTATTTTAATGCCAATCTTACAATGCTTTTGCTTGTTTTTAGGTACATTTAGTTGCATTAGGATGTTAAAACCATGCATTTGCATAAGGAGTTTAGAATTCTGTCTATGCCAGTGTGAAGGGTTGTTTTGTTGGCAATTCTGCAGGTTTGGCATAGGATTTGACCCAGAAAAGCAACACAGGAAGGAATGCCAGAGAGAATGTCGGGTGTTGTTGGCACAGACGGACCAGACAATGCCAAGCAATTGGATCAATCTCCGAAAAAATAGTAGATAAGATAGTGCCAAGACTGGTTGGCAGATTCATGCCAAGCTTGGACGCTAAGGCAGCGTCTGCAGTATGACGTCGACCCTAGCCTGATCAGCTCTCATTCAAATTGGGATAAGATGATTATCTCTTATCCCTTTAGCATTTAAAATTCAAATTAAGAGTTTATCCTATCCCTTCATTGCACGCCTATTTAAGCACAAACCAAGGAAGATCTTAGAAGGGTGATTCATAGATGATCAGAGTGAGGAGTTGGTGTGCAACGGTTGACAATCGACTGCACCTTGGAAGGGTGGTTCGACCAGCTTGGCCGATGAGCCTAGATCTTGAAGGGCTAGATAGAGATACCCCTTCTAGCCCATATTCTCTTTCAAGTTATTTTATTTTGTTTTAAATTTTGATGTACTTGGGAAATGTTTGTGTTTTTTTGGTTAAGTCCCTCACCATGAACTAATTTCATAGTTGGTGGTGGATGTTTGCGTTGAACGCTAATTTATGTTTTAGTTTTTAATAATAAATATGCCTTGGCAATATTTTATCTATTCGTCATACTTTAATGTTTTCTAAATACTATGCCTGCGATACCGGCATCATGGCCTATTGCTCCTCAATATCTTAACAGACTTGGGGTGGCAACGATTAAGTTGTTGAATACTAAGGAAAGAAGCTTCGTGAGAAGTCGTTCAAGTAGAGGAACTTACTTTCGGGAGTGAAATCTACCCCTTAGGAATATAGATTGGATCTTAATCAAATTGGTTTATTTAAAAGCATGCGCTTATAGAGATATAGGGTTTTTACATGATCAATTTAGGCAATGAACATCGAGAGAGGCTTTGCTAATTTTGAATTTGCTCGGAAAACAATGCCAAGATAGGTTGTTATTAAAGGCTGGCATGACATGAATAGCGTGAAAACCAAACATTCATTGCCGACGCTCATCATTCATTAAAGCACCTTCCTTTACAACGTCTTTAATTTATTTTCTTTCTTTTATTTTATTTCAATTATTCCCAAGACCACTTCAAACAAACAACTTTTCCTCAAGGCAAGTAACAATCAAAGCAATTGAATTCCAAGTCAATCTCTGTGGGATTGATACTAAGCTTACCAGCTGTATTACTTGTAGACCGTGTATACTTGCACGCAAAAGACTCATCTTGGAATTGTTTTATACTTTTCCGATACATATTTTCTGATCCTTTTGCCAGCATTCACTTAGAGAGTCTACAAGTTTTTGGCGTCATTGTTGGGGATTACAAAGGAATTGATTATTTTCAAATTTTTACTTGTCTTTCTTTTAATTTTATTTTTACCTTTATTTTTATCGGTGTATGACTGTTAAGTGTTCAAAAAGCACTATTTTTATTACCCTTTTTACTCATATTATTGTTAGACTTAGGTTCATATTAGTTGCATAATTAGTCATTCATGCATTAATTCATTTTTTTCCATCGTTGAGCTTGATTACATAACTTGGTGATTTTTGTGGAAAAAGATATTGCTTTGGTGTGTTTTTGTGTGTGTGCAGAATCACTTGCCTAAACAAGGATAAAACCAGTTGCCAGGGCAATGCAAGAAGGAGATGCCGACGCAGTTGCCAGGGCAGTGCATGAAGGTTATGCCAAGCTAGCTTCCAGGGCAATTGTCGATAAGGGATAATTTGATATGGCAGTCGATATTGATGACTAGATAAGCCCAAGATGACGTGGAGCAAAGTTAAATTCCAAAGGAGTTTGATTTCCATGAAGAGGTCAAAGAGAAATTAAATCCCAAAAATATAGGACGAGATCTAGAAGGAATTTAAATATAATAAAGAATTATATTCTTTTAAAGTATTTAATTCCAACTTAACTTCCTCCTCAAGAAGGACTTTGACCTAACCATCTCCTATTTAAAGGAGACCAAGCCGTCAAACTTAGGAGAGAGCAAGGGGGAGAAAGTTCGATTGGGAGAAAGCTTGAAGGGAATTCGATTGAGAAAGAGTTCGACTAGGGGTTGATTTCTTCTTCTTCTTCTTCTTTGCTTCCATTTGATTCATGGTTTAGGGATTATTCTTTGTATATCTTTTGAACCCAACCATGAACTAACTTGATTGGTTGGGGTTATTGTGTTTTGTTGTTGTGAGGAACAATTGGATTTTGTTTAGGTAATAAGAGTTTGCATTTTCAATTCAAGGTTTACTCATTCTTGGTTTTTTATTCTTGTTTGCGAGTGAATTGGGAGAGGATCTCGTAATTCTATCTATTTATCTAATATCGGGAGAGTTAGATTCAAGAAACGAATGAGCATGGTCTTTATTCGATCTATCGATGGTGAAGATTAATCCAGCTTAGGAATAAGTTAAGGATTTCAACGGCTAAGAGGAGCACAAGATTGGTTGTTGTTCACCCTTGATTCACGCAGGGATGTATTGTCAAGGCATGCACAATTAGCTAGAGTTTGGACTTAGGAATAAGAAGAAACCATTGAAGAACGCTCTGCCGAACCTTGAAGTTGCTGCCCAGACGCCCAAGCAGTTGCCCAGCCAGTTCGATTAGTTGCCAAGGCAACCCAGCTACGCAAGTTGCCACGGCAACCGAGTTTCTATTGCACTCTTTTACCAAGACGATCCAATTGGCTATCACACCTCAACTCACGATAACCTGGCCTATTCCCTCTTATTTGATTACATCTTTATTTTATTTACTTGCTCTTTTATTTTATTCGTTAGTTAGAACTCCTACAAGTATCAATTGTGTTTTTACTTTTACAATGTGATAACTAAAGCAAAGTGGCCCAAACCAATCCCCGTGGAGACGATAATCGATACTTATCATATCAATTTATTTGTAACGTGTATACTTGCACAATTGCGTAGCACTCAATACGCGCAACAAGTTTTTTGCGCCGTTGTCGGGATTGGCAATTGGTGTTAGTTATTTTTGTTATTGCATATTTGTTATTAGTTTTACTAACTTTTCTTTTTGTTTGTTTTATCAAAAAAAATTTAGGTGCGCTACAAGTTAAGGGACATCAACATGTCAGGAAATAAAAGCCAATCTATTCGAGATTTGATGTTGGAAGATATGAATCAATCCAATCAAGAGTTTCTTGCACCATTTGATGATTACCTATACCAACCGAGAAAAGCATATACCGTGGAAAACTCGTGCACTTGTTGTGGAGAACATCATGTGTTTGAAAATTGCCCTCACATTTTTGTAATCACTCATTTTTGACTGGGTTTTAGTGTTATTAGTGTTATTATAATAGTAAAATTATTAATATAAAAAATCAAAAAAAAAAAGAATTTGAGTGGCCCTGCAATGGCCACGTCACCCCAATTACCCACCCCATGCCTAGAAATACAAGGCATGGGGGCAGACAATTCTTCAAGCCCAAAATTGGAGGGGAAATGGACGGCCAATTTGGCCAAAGAAATCCATGCCAATTTTGAAATTGGCACCCCCAAATCGTGGGGGCTAGGCCGGCCGCAAGGCTGGCCGGGGTTGGGGGCAGTGCCCTCGACCCCAGTTGGTTCGATCCAACATTCGATTGGGGTCCTATTTTAGGTCCGATCTAGTTAATATTTTTGGAGGGGTCGCGGTAGATCTCAGTGGGGTACAGTCGGGGTTCGTCATTCGAGCTCCTAGTTAGGTATATTTTCTTCCCTTTTTATTAGTGTTGTAATTTTTATAATTTAATGAAGTATTAGTTATTTTAAAATTGTAGTCTTATTTTTTATTTTGTATGTTTATGTTTTAGATTAATATTTAATATGTTTTAAATTTGTGTTTTATATTAATATTTTATTTATGTTAGATATGTTTTTATTTATGAGTTAGATTAATATGTATATATGTATGTTTTAGTTTAGTATCTTTTTATGTTAGAGTAGTATTCTGTTATGTTAATATTTATTGAATTTAAATTATTTGCCATGTTTTATATTTTGTCACTAAGATTGCATATCGAGATATAAATTGTCAATGCGGTGCCCTTTTATCCGAGTGTAAACGGGGCCAGTATCAGGCGTAGTGATAGTGGTTGGGCGTTTACTCTCGGATAACGGGGCCCTTTAAAATTTATTCGCAATCATAACCGAATTTTAAACTAATCGTCACTTTAATCCGGAAAGTCTAATATTAATAAAGCGGTAATTATTAAAGTACCAATTTTGGGCGGTGTGGGGGTACTAATCCTTCCCCATCTGTAACCGACTCCCGAACCCAATAATTTTTAAATCTCTGGTTTTATGGTGTCCGGCCTACCTAAGTGGCCGGTGGCGACTCCAATTTTTAATAAAATGCGGTTTTTTAAAAAACCCCACGGAATAAATATTTTATATCCGAAAAATCACAAACACGTCGAAAACCTTGTTTTTTAGCGATAAAAAAAGACATCGCTACAGATGGCGACTCCGCTGGGGACAATTTTTTTGTTTTTCGAAAAAAACAAATGAGAGTCAAGCTTTTAAAATAATTACCGCTTTATTAATATTAGAAATTCTGGGTTAAAGTGACTATTAAATTAACATTCGGTTATAATTGCGCGTTTATTGTAACGCATTTAAAATATGGCATATAAACTCGTTTTTTTAAGTGGGGGGAAAACGCTAATGCTTTCGTGGAGATATCGTTCTCCCGTATGGGCCTAGCAAGTACCTTCAGGGCTCGAGTACCTTATGCTTTCGTAAGGATATCGTTCTTTCGTACGGGCATAAGCGAATGGGTCGCCCTGAATTGAACCCGGTTGAAAGGAGCCTATAATGGGTGATGATCGGGGGCCTTGCTACTCTTAGTAGAGGACAGCAAGGACAATTCGGGTACCTCCTAGAACCAAGACTGCATGTAGAGAATACATAGAAACCTACCCATTTAGAGCCATGCGGCTAACCTTAGGTTTTAGACGGGATAAATAGGGTTGTTTTGTGTGTTTATTATGTTTAATTTTGTCATTTTATTTATATATTTATTATTTTTATCCGGTACTAACTCATTTTTTGTATTATTTTTATTTTACATATATTTTTGTTGCATTATCATTGCATCCACATTACATAGAGGCGTTGATTCAAGTGGTTTGCCCGATTAGAAAATCTTTCATCATGGAAAAAAGGTGTCTTAGGAAGGATGGCATCGATCCAGTTGTATGACATTGGTCAGAGATTAATCAACAGATCCGAGGTAATGATTTTCCGAACAAGCGTGTAGTGCCAAAGTATACACACGAGACCCTGATGGTGGACATACAACGAGCTACAAGGTGTGTGAATGACTTAGCTACCGAAGCCGCGACTCTCCGACCTTTCGTAACCCCGGACATGGAAGAAGCACCAAGGTTTATCAAGTTGCTCGAGAGTCGTCGAGGAGCTAGGAGGTAGAGCTAGGGATTATGCGAGAACTTTATTTTGTAATTAAGACTTTGTAATAGACTCTTTTGAAATAGGGACTCCTTTTGTAATGTGGATCTTTTTTGTAACTGGACCCTTTAATTCCCATGAAAGTCGCTCGAAAAAGGGTGATTATCGCGGAATCAACGCTTTATTTGCATTCATGTTGCATATCATGACATGGTGTTGATTCAAGAACAGTTCATTAAAAGGCTTTCAAAATAGAAAAAGTCTACTTTGCCGGAACGATAATATTACAAAGATCAAGTTAGGCCGAGCAAAGACCAATCGCAAAAGAAGAAGACGGTACGACAATAAGGCACGTGCGACGCAGAAGATTCAGTCAGGGCCGCAGAACCCCAATTTTAAATCTTCACATTTGACCATTTTTAAAATTCTCAGATTTTAATTTAACTCATTAAAAAAATTGAAAATATTATTATTTTGCTTTGAAACTTCTTCTCTCATAAAACTTTCAGAATAATAATAATAACAAAAAGAAACCTAAAAGTTTCATTTTTAAGTAAGTTAAAATTTTTGATAATAAAAATGGGGAAATTTTTAAACCAAATGATCTTTGAGAATTTTAATTTAAACCCTAAAATTTTTTAAAGTACTCCCTTAGGACCGATAGAATCCATCCCTGTTTAGACGTATTATCCGTTTGCACCCAGAAAAGATCTTATATGCATTATGTCTGCACTTGTTGATGTCATTTTTAGAAGCCACAAAAATAAAGATCATGATGTCACGAGTCCATAGAATAAGAAGAGAAGACGAAGTCATCCATCATCCTGAAGACGACGTCGAGACGTGGAGCACAGGTTTTGCTTCCCGAAGTCAAGATCTCCAGAAGGAAGCTAACTGTCACCTGTAATTCATTATTAGTTTTTTGCAACCAGACATTTTTCTATTGATTGAAAGTCTTTTAAGGATTGTTCGATAATCAACACCGCATTTGCATTCATGCATTGCATTACATTGTACAATCATGACATATTTTACACCTTGCATAAAATTTTTTGGGGGTAATCCAAAGAACAATTAGAGTTTTATCGTGAATAAAAGAATTGAACACACTCAAAAATCAAGATTCGAGCAGTTAAAAGATGGACTCGAGAGAAAAAGAGAGAAAAAGAAGTTTGATGCCTTTAATACAAGAAAACTCTGTTTGAGCCCCGATTTGGTCGTTCCTCCGGATTCCAAAGATTTCCAGATTTGCACATAATAAAGGAAAAGATGCCCCAAGATTCGTGTGACCATATTCTGCAAAAAGATGGGCGGCTACATTGAAAAATTACCGATCCACTACTTACCCGACAGTCTAGCAGGACCTACCGTGATATGATATGCTTTGGACCCAGCACCAAGTCGTCAGTATCTCCAGGGTACGAAGATGAAACCTGATGAAAGCTTCAAGAAATGTGCTTTGAGGTGTATATGTTTAGCGACCCAAGTGCAGCCTCCCGTAGCTGAAGAGGAAAGTGAATTCCATGCCATCTTTCTTATTTCTTCTTTGATAAGGTGCTCGGGAAAATGAATACCAACTTTGAGGACTTCATGACAGTTGGATAGAGAATCGAACATGCACTCCGGGACCTAAGTTTAAAGACTATACATGCCTAAGAGCAGAAGGAAACAAAGAGATAAATGGGTACCACTTTTAAAACATTGAGGCGATGGGGCATGACACTAAGAAATTTGGGGTCGTTAATAGAAAAAATTAAGAAGCTGGTTGACGAGGGAGTCATGATGAGAGAATTGATCCAGCGGTGGAAAAACAAGAGAAGAGGCAAGCCTACACTACCTTGGAAGGGGCATAATGAGTTAGTACCCTGGAGATAATCCAAAGGTCCCTACGGTTTTCTCATCATTTCACAAAGAAATTCTCAACAAAAAAATCATTGTTTATTAGAATTAAAAAATCACATTTCCATTTAGAAAAGCATTTTTACATTCTTGATTCTTTAAACATTTTATTTTTATGGGGTAGTTTTCCCATATGCATATACATACATTTTTTAATGGACGTATGTATATATCATTTCTATATCAGGTCCTCGAATTTTGAATGCAACAGTACATTTGCTTCAAACCCAAAGATCAACTCTAAGTTGCATATATTTAGAAGAGATTAAATGTTGTGGTGATACTGTAAATGTGAGTATCTGCTAGTTTACTTGGGCCAACAGAGGAACAAAAACGAGTGTTTAGACAATGAGCAGTTCCCATTTTAAGAATTTATCTTCTCATACACTTGTCGTTTAAGATCCTTGAAATGAAAGTTGACCCTAAACCTCTACCCCCTGAAGGCATTCTCAGGACATTTGTGAATATGACAACGAATTTTGTTCTTTTACTTTACCAGAAGACACAGATGAGACCATACAGATTGGATACGAAGATCAGAAAATCATCAGAAGAAAGTGGTTGAAAATATGGATATGTCCAAACGAAAAACCAATAAAGAAGATAAATGGTAATCAGAAGGCCGAAGCAATCCAGATCGAGTAAATATCAGAAGAGCTGTAAAGAGGCAATTAACTCCGAACGGAAGATCGCATCAATACCCAGTATAGATCCGTGTTGATTCAAGGATACATTCATAGACTCGAATAAGAAGAAAGAGATTCAATGCTAAAAACCCAGAATGAACAGTCTAAAAAAAGGGGAAAAAAGAAAAAGAAAGAAAGAAAGAATATTGTATATGTTTCACACAAAGATCAAACAATACAAGAACGAGACTTCAACTATGAGCAAGAGACAGAAGGAATCCACATTTCAAGTAAATATCAGTTTTGAAAATTAGTATAGAAGCTCGAATTGAAGCCAAGTCAAGACAAGTCGGCCCGAAGATTGCCAATTTGAAAAAGGAAATGACCTCTAGGGTGAAAACCCAAAAATGGGCAGTCTAGAGTGATCCTAAAAATGAAGAAAAAGAGTAGTCTACCTGAGTCTGCTGGCATCAATATCCAACCAAAATACACTGAAGGAAGTGACCTCTAGGGTGAAAACCCAAAAATGGGCAGTCTAGAGCGATCTAAGAGAAAAAGTGAAAAAGAAAAAAGAAAAAAGAGAGAAAAAGAAAGCAAGAATAACATTTCATCTGGGCGTGCCAATCACAAGAATTCCCAGAAATGTATTCGTAGTCCTTCAAGAAATCTCAGTTCCGAGGAGTTTTGGAGGATCAAACATTCTTGAACAGAAAACGAACATCAGTATATAGCCAGAATGCAAGGCAGCATACAATAAAAAGAAAGGAAATGAACTCTAGGGTGAAAACCCAAAAACGGGCAGTCTAGAGTGATCCAAAAAAAGAGAAGGAATAATGGGCATATCCAAGTTACACAAGTACAAAAATATTGTTTCACTTAACCATAAACCAAAGGCCTAACCATAAACCAAAGGCCTACATTACAAGCCCCAAAGACCATTCTGGTCATCCATAGATATCCAAGTTGAATGAGAATGTCTTCAGATTTCATTCCGCCTATAAGGGTTAACTTTTCTTCAAGGAACGTCAAACTTCGAAGTGCTTGATCGACACCCAAATGAGGGAAGGATGGGGCATGGTGAAATAGTGAGATTAAGAGAGCCACCTTAAACGGGGTAGAAACTAGGTAGGCTTGTTCCTCTCAAAAGCCTATTAGACCAGAAGAAACTATACATTGGCATATATCTCCACAATGGTCAAGATCTTCTAAATAGGCGCTTCATTAGAGTTGATCTCTGGCAACTTGAAGCAGATGCGCTATGGTGTTTGATATTTCGGGGGCAAACATGTTTTAAAAGGTTTGACATTTTCTCCCAAAGTTTTGGTGTTTACCATTTCCCCCAAACATTAATTTTTAAAAATGTTTGGCAATACACTTCGAATTTTGTTTACCATTCTCCAAGCATGTTTGGTCCTTAGAAAAAGAAGAAGAAAGAAAAAGATGTTTACCATTTGTTCCAAACAATGTTTTCAAAATGTTTGGTATCCCGTCCAAGTTGTGATTTTCAAAATGACTGTTATCTTTTCAAACAATCATTATTTTTTGAAATATACACAAGTAAATTGCCTTTTACTTTACTTTAAAAATGAATGATGATGAGATTTAAAGCATAGGGACCGAGAGTTAGTTCCCGTCGAAGTGCTACGAGAAGATCAAGGATGAGCTCAGGGGATGGAAGCATTTTGGCTCACCCTAGTGACTAGAAATAGATCAAGGCTCTGTATGACGGGTCAGAAAATTCAAAGCAGTGGAGCCCGTGGTTGAATGGGGCAACGCCAAGCGAAGAAGATGACAATGGTTCTTATAAAAATAATATAAGAACCAGAGGATCATTTATGAAGACAAGTGATAACCCTGAAGACAAGAAGGCCTTTCGCACAAAAGGTTTAAAAGCATGTTCAAATGAGGATTTAAGAGCCTACAGTGAAGAAGTAAAGAGATGAAGAAATCTAAGGAACGACCTTTCAGGGTGTAAGACTTTAGAACAAAAAGGCTAAAATAAAAAGAGAGAAAGAAAGAGAAAAAGTGAAGAAAAAAAACTCTCTAAAGCGAAAACCCGAAAGGGCACTTTAGAATTCCAAGTCGTAAATGGAGAAAAAGAAAGGTTGGAATGGTTGAACCTGACAGTGAAGTGGGGTATCGACGCCCGTGAAAAAGGAGAAAGTGAACAACGAGATCGAATAAGAACCAAAACAAGCTCACCAAGATATTGACACTCATGCATCATGAATAGTCAGACATCACTAGGATTAGGAGCATGTCAATTCATTTGTCATAGCATTTTGTTTTATCTTAGACAGGTATCTGTGGATTCAAAGAGACATCGGTGGCCATCGTGGTGTGAATCCCAAATGTGAAGACAGTGGTTCTACATACAAAAGGCATATGTTTCCAAGCGCCTACAGAGAGAGGTTCTATATAGGAAGAATCCCCCGCTCCGAGGCTTCAGAAGCTGAAAGTTCTATATAGGAAGGACTTACAGCTCCAGGGTGAAGACTAGCAGTTCTATATAGGAAGAACTCCCAGTCGAAGGAATTCACCCATGATACACAAGGTTTTATATAAGGAAAACCTATTGTGTTGAAAGCGAAGAGTTCTATATAGGAAGGGCTCCGAGCTTTATTGTCTTAGAGTAAAAGATTCTATATAGGAAGAACTGTAGCTCCAAGATTTTGAAGCTAAAAATTCTATATAGGAAGGACTTACAGCTCAGTGTGAAGACTAGCAGGTTCTATATAGGAAGAACTCCCAGTCGAAGGAATTCACCCATGATACACAAGGTTTTATATAGGGAAAACCTGTTGTGTCGAAAGTTTAAGAGTTCTATATAGGAAGGGCTCCGAGCTTTATTATCTTAGGGTGAAAGGTTCTATATAGGAAGAACTGTAGCTCGAGATTTGAGACTCCAAAAGTTCTATATAGGAAGGACCGACGGCTCAGTGGTTTGAAGACTAGCAGTTCTATATAGGAGGAACTCCCAGTCAAAAGAATCCATCAACGACGCAAAAGGTTTTATATAGGAGAAACCAGCGTTAAAGGCGAAGACTTCTATATAGGAAGGACTCCAAGCTGCACCGTCTCAGAATGAAAAGTTCTATATAGGAAAGACTGAGAGCTCCAGGGTTTGAAGACTAGCAGTTCTATATAGGAGGAACTCCCAGTCGGAAGAATCCATCAGCGACGCAGAAGGTTTTATATAGGAGAAACCAGCGTTGAAGGCGAAGAGTTCTATATAGGAAGGACTCCAAGCTGTACCGTCTCAGAATAAAAGGTTCTATATATGAGGGACTCATAACTCGAGGCTTCAGAGTGAAGGGTTCTATGTAGAAAGAGCCTATAACTCCAAGATCGGAAGGTGACGAAGCTCTATATAGGAAGAACTTACAAGCCTGAAGATTCAGCTAAGGAAGAGCGGATAGTTCCAGAAGAACACGTGATTCCGAAGCCAAAGATGAGAAAGTAGGTCAAAAATGAGTGCTTTTGATCTTTGCTTTGTCCTCGTTTCACAAGAACAAGCAAAGAGGGGCAACTGTAATCACTCATTTTGACTGGGTTTTAGTGTTATTAGTGTTATTATAATAGTAAAATTATTAATATAAAAAATAAAAAAAAAGAATTTGAGTGGCCCTGCAATGGCCACGTCACCCCAATTACCCACCCCATGCCTATAAATACAAGGCATGGGGGCAGACAATTCTTCACGCCCAAAATTGGAGGGGAAATGGACGGCCAATTTGGCCAAAGAAATCCATGCCAATTTTGAAATTGGCACCCCCCAAATCATGGGGGCTAGGCCGGCCGCAAGGCTGGCCGGGGTTGGGGGCAGTGCCCTCGACCCCAGTTGGTTCGATCCAACATTCGATCGGGGTCCTATTTTAGGTCTGATCTAGTTAATATTTTTGGAGGGGTCGCGGTAGATCTCGGTGGGGTACAGTCGCGGGGTTCGTCATTCGAGCTCCTAGTTAGGTATATTTTCTTCCCTTTTTATTAGTGTTATAATTTTTATAATTTAATGAAGTATTAGTTATTTTAAAATTGTAGTCTTATTTTTTATTTTGTATGTTTATGTTTTAGATTAATATTTAATATGTTTTAAATTTGTGTTTTATATTAATATTTTATTTATGTTAGATATGTTTTTATTTATGAGTTAGATTAATATGTATATATGTATGTTTTAGTTTAGTATCTTATTTATGTTAGATTAGTATTCTGTTATGTTAATATTTATTGCATTTAAATTATTTGCCATGTTTTATATTTTGTCACTAAGATTGCATATCAAGATATAAATTGTCAATGCGGTGCCCTTTTATCCGAGTGTAAACGGGGCCAGTATCAGGCGTAGTGATAGTGGTTGGGCGTTTACTCTCGGATAACGGGGCCCTTTAAAATTTATTCGCAATCATAACCGAATTTCAAACTAATCGTCACTTTAATCCGGAAAGTCTAATATTAATAAAGCGGTAATTATTAAAGTACTAATTTTGGGCGGTGTGGGGGTGCTAATCCTTCCCCATCTGTAACCGACTCCCGAACCCAATAATTTTTAAATCTCTGGTTTTATGGTGTCCGGCCTACCTAAGTGGTCGTTGGCGACTCCAATTTTTTAAAAAATGCGGTTTTTTAGAAAACCCCACAGAATAAATATTTTATATCCGAAAAATCACAAACACGTCGAAAACCTCGTTTTTTAGCGATAAAAAAGACATCGCTACAATTTTCAGTGCATATGACTATATGGAGAACCATAGATGGAACCAGCAGCAAAATCCTTCATGGTATGATCAAAAAGCTCAATTTTTTTATCATAACAATTTTGCTGCAGCAACAGACATGCCTCGGCAATGTAGTCCTTATCAACAGCCTAGTGTCACGGTAACATATATGTCATGGCAATGTAGTCCTTTTCAAGAACATTCTAATTCCTTGGAGGAAAGGTTGCTAGCTTCCTTGGCTAGACTTGACGGATCAATTGAAGAGATTCGAGAGCTATCACGGAAAATGGATGCGAGGATAGCTCAGTGGGATGCACCCTTGAGGGATTCAGAAGATCAATTGAGGAGATCCACATATGCCATGGATAACATAAACCAACAATCCATTCCTGGGGATACTGACGTCCCAAGGCAAGAGGACAAGGAAAAATACAAGGAAAGCTCTCCGATGTGTGAGGAACAACTAAAACCTCGAAGTCGAGAGTATGTTGATGAGAAAGACTTCCTAACACTTGATGAGCCTGAGCAAAAAATTGCCTCGGCAATGATTGAGGAGCCTGAACAGAGCAATGCCGCGACAACACTCAATAAAGCTGAGAACAACAATAATACAGCAAATTCTGAGGAACCTGATGCCCAGAAGGTTACAACGTTGATGTTGAAGCAGGAATTTGTAGATTGCTCTCATCTACAGTTGCCACGGCAATTGCACGACCACATGCAAGATCAACTAGATGATAATACTTTGCCAATGGAATATGAGCAGATAATGGTTGAACCTTTCGAATTCTTTAAAAACTCACCTCTTTCATTGTAGGTATGTCTCGAGGAACCGATGTTGGTAGATTTGAAGCCATCGAAATCTCTACTGATGGAGATGTTTGAGAGTCCAAAAGAAAAAGGTGTTTGGATTCGTAAAGCTTTTCAGAAAATTGGTTCTTCCCTTGACTTACAGCAAATTTTGGCAACTGATTGCACGGTAATTGGCTAAAGCAGCAATTGCCACGACAACGAAGGCTACATCCAACCATGATGGAGCCCGATGAGAATGAGGTAATTAAATGGTTGGATGTTGATATAACTTTTCCTAATAACATATTCATGCCTTCAGGAACATTAGCAAGGTGGAAGATGTGCATGGACTACAAGGGAACACGAAAGAAAGACACCTCCACCATGGTAACACAAAGGGGAGTAGCTGCGAGCACATTGGCCCAACTCTTTTTGGGCAATATTGTCACTCAATAGAGGGTGCTGATGGACTATAAGAAGTATCAGAAACGACCCTCCTCAAGTTTTCTTAGATATGCTATAACCTTAGAAGATGCATCAAATATGCTCTTTCTAAGAATTTTTTATTTTTGTTTTTTTTTATTTTTTGGAACTTTATTTTATTTTCGGTTATTTTTTTTTCTTTATTTATTTTTGAAATTTTTAGGAGATATTTTATTTTATTTGTCTTTATTATCTTTAGTTTTTAGGTTTTCTTTTCCACAACAAGACTCACAACCACCATGATAAAGAAATTTTCTCTAGATTACTTGCCACAGCAACCGCAATAGAGGATACCCCGGCAACCGCCCCGGAATCTACCTTAGCAGTTCTCACGGCAACAGAAACTGGCAATGCCCAGGCAACAACAATGGCTTCGGCAACTACTGATGCCCAGGCAAGTGAACCTGCCTCAACAAACATGGATCGAATCAACGCAATGCTATTCACGTGGTACCAACAACAAGCATTCAACTACCGATCGGAAAATGAATCAAGGAAACGGCACGAAGGAAACTTATCACTCGAGGTGACGACCTCTCCGACTAACTCATTTCATTTAGTTTCTTTTAAATTTTATTTCACTTTTACATGCATTGAGGACAATGCTTCTCTCGAGTTTGGGGGGTGTCGGTTTCTAGTTAGTTTCATGTTTAGTTGCATTCATCTTTAGCAATCACATATAGGTTGCATATGTTGCTTGCTATGCCTTTGATTGGATTTAATTGCTTAGGACTTGTTGAATATCCAATGATGAATTTTTGCCACTGCACTTAATTGAAAAAACCTTTAATTTTAGGATTGCTGAAAAGAACTTAGAATTTTACCATGATGTTGAATTTTTTTTACACGATTGTGGCTTGTTGATTGAAAGAAACTTAGTGAACTTAAGTTGCTTAAAATTTAGGTAAATTTAAAATTGAAAATTAAAAGTTAAATTCTAACTAGAGGTGCCCGAAATTGGCTCTAGTAGTTAATGCACATTAAAGAATCGCTAGAGGTGCCCGAAACTGGCTCTAGTAGTTAATGCGCATTAAAGAATCGCTAGAGGTGCCCGAAAATTGGCTCTAGTGAAAATAAAAATAAATGCCCCGATAAATAAATTGATAAAAGCCTACTGTTCACATAGAATCTTGAAAATCAACTTGTACACAACTACGCACACACATTGTCATGAGCATTATAGTTTGATTCCGGGTAATTTTTGTGCTATCCGAAAAATTAAAAGGTGATCATACTTTGTGCCACGGTTTCGAGGTTTGAATTCAAGTTTGTAGCATGTCTTTGATGATTAAAGTCTTGGCAGGTAATTGTTAGTTTGCATTGCTTGAGGACAAGCAATAGTTCGAGTTTGGGGGGGTGTTAAGTGTTCAAAATGTACTATTTTTATTACCTTTTTTACTCATATTATTGTTAGACTTAGGCTCATATTAGTTGCATAATTAGTTATTCATGTATTAATTCATGCTTTTTTCCACCGTTGAGCTTGATTACATAACTTGGTGATTTTTGTGGAAAATGATATTGCTTTGGTGTGTTTTGTGTGTGTGTAGAATCACTTGCCTAAACAAGGCTGGAACCAATTGCAGGGCAATACAAGAAGGAGATGCCGACGTAGTTGCCAGGGCAGTGCATGAAGGTTATGCCGAGTTAGTTGCCAGGGCAATTGGCGATAAGGGATAAGATGATATGACAGTCAAAATTGATGACTAGATAAGCCCAAGATGATGTGGAGCAAAGTTAAATCCCAAAGGAGTTTGATTTCCATGAAGAGGTCAAAGAGAAATTAAATCCCAAAAAGATAGGATAAGATCTAGAATGAATTTAAATATAAAAAGAATTATATTCTTTTAAAGTATTTAATTCCAACTTAACTTCCTCCTCAAGAAGAACTTTGACCTAGCCATCTCCTATTTAAAGGAGACCAAGCCGTCAAACTTATGAGAGAGCAAGGGGGGAGAGAGTTCGATTGGGAGAAAGCTTAGAGGGAATTCGATTGAGAGAGTTCGACTAGGGCTGATCGATTTCTTCTTCTTCTTCTTTGCTTCCATTAGATTCATAGTTTGGGGATTATTCTTTGTATATCTTTTGAACCCAACCATGAACTAACTTGATTGGTTGGGGTTATTGTGTTTTGTTGTTGTGAGGAACAATTGGATTTTGGTTAGGTAATAAGAGTTTGCATTTTCAATTCAAGGTTTACTCATTCTTGGTTTTTATTCTTGTTTGCGAGTGAATTGGGAGATGCTATCTATTTATCTAATATCGTGAGAGTTAGATTCAAGAAATGAATGAGTATGGTCTTTATTCAATCTATGGCTTAAGAATAAGTTAAGGATTTCAACGGCTAAGAGGAGCGCAAGATTGGTTGTTGTTTACCCTTGATTCACGCAGGGATGTATTGTCAAGGCATGCACAATTAGCTAGAGTTTCGACTTAGGGATAAGAAGAAACCATTGAAGAACGTTCTGCCGAACCTTGAAGTTGTTGCCCAGTCGCCCAAGTAGTTGCCCAGCCAGTTCGATTAGTTGCCAAGGCAACCCAGCTGCGCAAATTGCCACGGCAACCGAGTTGCCATTGCACTCTTTTACCAAGACGATCCAATTGTCTATCACACCTTAAATCACGATAACCTGGCCTATTCCCTCTCATTTGATTATATCTTTATTTTATTTACTTGCTCTTTTATTTTATTCATTAATTAGAACTCCTACAATTATCAATTGTGTTTTTACTTTTACAGTGCGATAACTAAAGCAAAGTGGCCCAAACCAATCCCTGTGGAGATGATACTCGATACTTATCATATCACTTTATTACTTGTGACGGTATACTTGTAGAATTGCGTAGCACTCAATACGCTCAACAATGACCAAAAGCCATCCTGTGGTGGACGAGTAACCATACGATCTGGAAATTGAGAAAACCTTACGGAGGTTAAAAAGAAGATTTCGAGAGATGAAAAACCCAGGAAATAGAGGGAATAGTGTGATGAACATTGGAGGAAATCCACTTAACAATGGGAAACCACCACCACCTGCTGTCCTAGTTGTTAATGAGAGACCTATTAGAGAACAGCTGGCACCAACCATTGACAATTTAATGCAAGGACTTGTTGGCACAGAGGTAAATGTTGTTAATTTCAAACTTAAGCCGGTAATGATTCAAACTCTTCTGAATGTAGGTCAGTTTGATGGAGCACTTACTGGAGATCCGAGGCAACATCTGAAGTAGTTCATGGAGATTTTCTAGTTATTTCAAAAAAATAGAGTACATGAAGATACCGTGAAACTGAAGTTATTCACCTTTTTCTTGAGAGATAGAGCTAAGGCTTGTCTCAATTCCTTGCCACCGGGCTCAGTCACTTCATGGGCAGACCTATGCCCAAAGTTCTTGACAAGATTCCAGCCGCTAACACTCACTGCCAAGCTACGAGGTGAGATCATTACATTCAGGCAGGCTGAGAATGAGACCTTATATGATGCCTGGGAAAGATTTAAAGATCTGCTGAGGAGGTGTCATATGCATGGATTCCCGAATTTGACTCAACAAACCTTTTACAATGGATTAAATGCACAAACAAGGACTATTGTTGATGCATCAGTAGCCGGTTCATTGTTTGACAAGACATATACCGATGTTGTTGACATTTTAGAGATGATTGCAATCAACGATTTTGAATATCCTGTTGCTAGACTTTGCCCCGAAACTAAAACCAATGGGAAATTTTAGGTTGATGAACTAACATCCATCCATGCCGAGATTTCCACCCTTACTATCATGGTAAGAATGTTGCAAAAGAACAATGAGGCCCAAAAAGTCAAAGCATTAGACCCGTTTTGTACAATTTGTGGAGAAAGCCATCACATGGATGAATGCCCTGCCAATCCTGACTCGATAAATTTCATTGGCAATGTTAATCATTATCATAATCTTAACTTCAATACTTATAATGCAGGATGGAGACAGCACCCTAACGTAGCATAGGAAATCAATGAGGTAACTTGTACAATACCCAGCACGAAAATACCCAGAGCCAGAATAACAATGCCATGCCAGCTTTCAACAACAATGGCAGCCAACATTCTATCAGAATGCCACGCCGCAGAAAGCTCAAAATAATTTGCAACCAAAGAGGCACTCTCACAGAGTACATGGAGAGGAATGATGCCATAGTCCAGAGTTTGACAGCATCAATGAGGAACTTGGAAGTTTAGATTGGGCAGATTGCCAATGCACTCAGCAACCAACCTCAAAGGGCATTGCCAAGTGACACCGAAGATGAACGAAATAAAGAAAATGAGCAATGTAAAGCCATAACTCTTCAGAGCGGTAAGCAGTGTGGGTGGAGAAGGCTGCCAAGCAGCCAGTTAACTACCAAATCCACAAGCCAGTGCCAGCAGAAAACCCCAGGGAAGTAGAGAAAGGGGGACCAAACATAGATGATGCCAGTATCAATGCCAAAATAGATGCCATAAATGATGCCAACCAGACTGATGCCAGCACTGTCTTGGCAAAGCTAGTAGCGCCGGCAAATGTTTACCTGCCACCACCATTTCCAGCGAGACTTCAAAAGCATAAGTAAGACCAGCAATTCAAGCGTTTCTTAGAGGTTCTTAAGCAATTGCAAATCAATATTCCATTGGAAGAAGTCGTTGAGCAGATGCCCAACTATGTTAAATTCATGAAAGACATCCTATTCAAGAAGATAAAGTTGGGAGACTTTGAAATTGTTGCTTTGACCGAGGGATGCAGTGCCATGATCCTAAACCGATTGCCACCAACGATGAAAGATCCGGGGAATTTTATCATTACCTATACCATTGGCAACAAATTCACGGGCAAGGTATTGTGCGACTTAGGATCCAGTATCAATTTGATGCCAATGTCAGTTTTCAGGAAGCTTGGCATAGAAGCCAGACATACCACGGTGACACTTCAGCTGGCAGACCGGTCCTATGCACATCCTAAGGGTAAGATTGAAGATGTGCTAGTAAAGGTAGACAAATTTATTTTTCCAGCTGATTTCATCATTTTGGATTATGAAGTTGATACTAATGTCCCGATTATTTTGGGTAGACCTTTCCTTTCCACGGGTAGAGCTTTGATTGATGTTCATAAATGGGAACTAATAATGCGCATGAATGACCAGCAAGTTACATTTAATGTGTTTCAATCTTTGAAATGTGCAGATGAACCTGATGAATGCCAAGCAGAGGAGATGATGGAATCCATCTACACTTTGGACGCGACACAGTTATGCTAGAATACAGAATTCGATGCCAACGACTTAGATGGCATAGCTGAACTGTTTGAGGAACCAGAAGAATCAATCTTGGAGGCTAAGGAGGCGAGTTATTTTGAGCCACTATAGTTGGCCGGTAGAGAGATCACTGCACCTAGACCATCAATTGAGGAGATACCATTGTTGGAATTAAAACCACTGCCAGATCACTTGAAGTATGCTTATTTAGGTAACTACTCGACTCTACCAGTGATTATTGCCACTAATCTCACTAATGACCAGGAAGAAAGATTGCTGGAAACATTACGTAATTATAGGCAAGCATTAGGATGGACCTTGGCAGACATTCGAGGGATTAGCCCAACCATTTGCATGCATAAGATTATCTTGGAGGAGTACCATGACAGGACCATTGAAGGCTAAAGGAGGCTAAACCCAAGCATGAAATAGGTAGTGAAAAAAGAGATTATAAAATGGCTCGATGCTGGGATTATATATCCCATCTTCGATAGTTCTTGGGTTAGCTCGGTGCAATGTGTGCCAAAGAAGGGTGGTATGACCGTGGTACAAAACAGTAAAACTGAATTGATACCCTCCAGAACTATCACATGAAGGAGAGTATGCATGGACTATAGGAGGCTAAACAATGCCACAAGCAAGGACCACTTCCCATTGCCATTCATTGATCAGATGCTAGACAGGTTGACAGGTAAAGCTTTCTATTATTTTTTGGATGGTTATTCAGGTTATAATCAGATTGTCGTCGCCCCTGAGGATCAAGAGAAGACCACATTCACGTGTCCATTAGGACGTTTGCGTTTAGAAGAATGCCATTCGGTCTATGCAATGCTCTGATAATATTCACGTGCCCATATGAAAGTGTTCATGGATGATTTCTCAGTGTTTCGCAAAACATTTGAGGAATGTCTTCAGAGTTTGGAGCAAGTCTTGAATAGATGCATAGAGACAAACCTAGTGCTGAACTGGGAAAAATGCCACTTCATGGTGAAGGAGGGCATTGTTCTCAGGCACAAGGTAACTGAGAGAGGATTAGAAGTTGATCAAGCAAAAGTTGAGGTAATTAAGTAATTGCTGTCCCCAACGAGTGTCAAAGGTATAAGGAGTTTTTTAGGACATGCCGATTTTACCAGCGTTTTATTAAAGATTTTTCAAAAATTGGTAATCCTTTGTGCTTGTTATTAGAGCATGATGCCACTTTTGCTTTTGACGATTCTTGTTTGAGAGCATTTTAGGAACTTAAAGAGAAGTTAACCAATGCCCCTATAGTTGTGGCACTGGACTGGAATGAGCTTTTCGAGCTCATGTGCGATGCCATCGACTATGCCGTTAGAGTAGTCTCGGGACAAAGGCATGGGAAGGTTTTCCATGCCAGCCAAACCTTGAATAATGCACAACTGAATTACTCTACAACCGAGAAAGAATTTCTCGCGATTGTATTTACTTTTGATAAATTTCGATCTTATTTAATTGGTAACAAATTTGTGGTGTATACAGATCATTCAGAATTGAATTATCTCTTGGCAAAGAAGGATGCCAAGCCCAGACTAATCCGATGGACGCTCCTACTTCAAGAATTTGATCTTGAGATTCGAGACAAAAAGGGCAGTGAAAACTTATTAGCTGACTATCTCTCACATTTAGAGCATCATCTTGAAGATGGTAAGACTGATTTTATAAGAGATGAATTTCCTAATGAGTATTTGCTTGCAGTGAATGTCGTGCCATGGTATGCTGATATTGTCAACTACTTGGTAAGCAACATTTTACCACCACACTTGGCATACAATGCCAAGAAGAGGTTCTTGCTAGAAGTTAGGCATTACTATTGGGACAAGCCAATATTGTTCAAATAGTGTGCTGACCAAGTAATCCGCTGGTGTGTGCCCGAGGATGAGCAGCATAACATATTGCACTTGTGTCATGTCGCACCATATGAAGGTCCCTTCGCTGGGAGGAAGACTGCCGCCAAGGTGTTGCAGTCCGGATTCTTTTGGCCCAAACTATATAAGGATGCCCACGAGTATGCCAAGGCATGTGATCGATGCCAACAGACAGGGAACATCTCTGGTAGACACCAACTACCACTCTAGAACATTATGTTTGTAGATTTATTTGATGTATGGGGGATAGACTTTATGGGTCATTTTCTACCATCATTTGGTAATGTATATACTCTTGTGGCTATTGACTATGTATCTATGTAGGTAGAGGTTGTCGCCCTGCCAACAAACGATGCCAAGGCCATTGCCAAGTTCTTGAACAAAAACATTTTTAGTAGATTTGGTGCCCCTATAGTGATTATTCATGATGAGGGAACCCATTTTAAATGTAATCTAATCTCTAAAGCTTTGTGCAGGTATGGTATACAGCAGAGAATTGCCACGACATATCATCCACAAACGAATGGGCAAGACGAGATTTCAAACAAGGAGATTAAAAATATTCTAGAAAAGGTTGTTAATCCATCAAGGAAAGACTGGTCCTTGAGACTATATGAGTCATTGTGGGCTTACTAGATTGTTTACAACTCATTTGGGTACTTCACCATTTAGACTGGTTTTCGGAAAACCATGCCATCTGCCAGTAGAGCTTGAACATAAAGCCTATTGGGCCATTAGAACACTTGGCATGGCATGAAGAGCTACTGGAGAAAAATGGTTACTAGACCTAAATGAGTTGGAAGAATTCAGAACACAATCCTATGAGAACGCCAGGATCTATAAGGAAAAAGCAAAACGCTGGCATGACAGTAGGATAATGCCAAGATAGTTTGAGGTAAGCCAACGTGTTTTGTTATTTAACTCAGGGCTTAAATTGTTCCTAGGGAAACTCAGATCAAGATGGACGAGCCCTTTTGAAGTTGTGAAGCCCTATGCCAATGGAGCTATGGATATTAAGAATTTGAAGACAGGAGAAATCTTTAAGGTAAATGGTCAACGTTTAAAGCACTACATGGAAGGTGATCAAAATAATGCCAATGAGGTGATCCTCTTGGCAGAGGTAACATGAAAGCACCATCAGCTTTGAATTTTTGTAAATATTAGGGTTAGTTGTTTTTCTTTGTTTTTAGGTTTCAAGGTTTTTAGTAGTTTTTCTTTCTTTTAAATTTCAAGTTTTTATTCATTTACTATGTTGAAAGGTTTTCTTTGAGTCAATGCAGAATCAGTATGCCATGAACCATGCCAGGATCGATGTCAGGAGCAATGCCAGAAATAATGCCAGGATTATTGGTCGGCCAGACATAGTGTCAGAATAGCTTGGCATGCAGCGGTGTAAAAGACAGAAGGATGAGAGAAACCCTAGCTTGATCGGCCTATTTAATAAAGAGAGAGTATTTTTCCTTAAATTTAAAACCCTTAGTTGCTAGAAAAAGAGAAAAAAAAACTAATTAGGTTAAAATTTAAATTTAACCTAATCATCTTATCACTTTAGATCCCTACCCTATCCTATCACCTTATCACTTCACCCTTATCACTTTATCCCTTTCAAATCAATTTTTTTTATTTTTCATCATTATCCCTAATTACTCCTCCCATTAAAACACTCAACCGACCCAAACTTTTCACTTTCTCACCTTATCCGGTTAAATAACCAAACATCTTTCTCATTCCTTATTTTTCTTTTCGACGAGCAAGAATCAAAACTCCAAATTGTCTCACTTTCTTTATCTTGCTCAGCACCGGTTCAAATTCTTCAACGATTTCAATGGCTTCTCTTCTACTTCTTTCAAGCGATTCTTCAACGAGGAGATTCAGAAAAAGTTTGAAACCAATTTTGCCTCAAGAAGTTTCTGCTATGAGAAGCACTTTGACCTTCAAACAGAGACAAAAAATGGCTTCCCTCCAGAAGTCATGTCAATGATTAGCCTACACAAATAGAGTCTATTTTGCCAGCAACAACGGGAGATCTATGCCACCATCTTTCAAGAATTCTATACGCATCTTTTGACCAAGGATTCGCCCTTGTTGATGATTAGAGGTAAATGTGTTCACTTTGATGAAGGGTATATTAACACTATGTTTGAGTAGAATGGTGCAGGGGATGAATATTTTGAATATGCTGATTTGATGAATGCTGCCAAGAGAAAGAGGTTGCTGGCATATCTATGTGAGCCTAGCACGGCATGGACAATGTCATCCAAGGGCACCGTACGATGAAGAGGTTGGCATTGAAACACCAATGGAGAGGATGGAATCACCTCTTCAAGGCAAATTTGATACCTACTGTTGCGCGTAATAAGTGCTCCGCAATTGTACAAGTGTACACGTCACAAGTTATAGCATAAAATATATCGTCTCCACGGGGATTGGTGCCAATTCAAGAATCTAATCTTTTGCACTGTAAAAAGTAAAAGAACGCAAGTAGAAGATTGTAGGAGTTTTAACTAACAACTAAACTAGAAAACAAATAAGTAAAAGAATATGTAATTAAATGAGAGAGAATAGGCCAGGTTATCGTGAGTTGAGGTGTGATAGCTGATTGGATCGTCTTGGTAAAAGAGTGCAAGGGCAACTCAGTTGCCGTGGCAACTTGCGCAGCGGGGTTGCCTTGGCAACTAATCGACAGTTTTCTGGGCGACTAGCTGGGCAACTACTTGGGTGGCTGGGCAGCAACTTCAAGGTTCGGCGGAGCTTTCTTCAATGGTTTCTTCTTATCCCTAAGTCAAAACTCTAGCTATTTGTGCATGCCTTGATAATACATCCCTGCGTGAATCAAGGGTGAACAACAACCAATTTTGCGCTCCTCTTAGCCGTTGAAATCCTTAACTTATTCCTAAGCCGGATTAATCTTCACCATCAATAGATTGAATAAAGACCATACTCATTCGTTTCTTGAATCTAACTCTCCCGATATTAGATAAATAGATGAAGTTATGAGATCATCTTCTAATTCACTCGCAAACAAGAATAAGAACCAAGAATGAGTAAACCTTGAATTGAAAGTGCAAACTCTTATTACCTAAACAAAATCTAATTGTTTCTCACAACCACAAGACACAATAACCTTAGCCAAATAGATTTAGTTCATGGCTAGGTTCCAAAGAAACACAAGATAAAGAATTCATAGCATAAACCTAATTGAACAAGAAAGAAAAAGATGAAGAATGGTTGAAGCCTTGTCGAAATCTCTCCAAAGCCTTGTCAAAATCTCCCTTGCTCTTTGTCGAAATTTCTCCCATCTCTCCCCCTTGGAGTTGTCGGCTTGATCCTTAATTTATAGGGCTAGGTCAAAGTCTTTTTGAGGAAGAAGTTAAGTTGGAATTAAATATCTTTAAAGAATATAATTCTTTATTATATTTAAATTCCTTCTAGAACTTCTCCTATCTTCTTGGGATTTAATTTCTCTTTAACCTCTTCATGGAAATCAAACTCCTTTGGGATTTAACTTTGCTCCACGTCATCTTGGGCTTATCTAGTCAACAATTTCGACTACCATATCATCTTATCCCTTATCGAAAATTGCCCTGGAAACTAGCTCGGCATCTCCTTCATGCATTGCCCTGGCAACTGGTTCCAGCCTTGCTTTGGCAAGTGATTCTGCACACACACACAAAACACACCAAAGCAGTATCTTTTTCCACAAAATTAAGCAAAATATGAAATCAAGCTTGTCCACCAAGGAAACAATGCAAACATGTATGAATGGCTAATAATATGAATAAAAATGGTAAATAAAATAGTACTTATAGACACTTAACACCTACATCCCGTAACGGGACTGTGCTAGAAGAAAGGCTGATCTTATTGCACTCTATTGTTATGGGGCGCAAGATTAATGTTGGCAAGCTTATTATTGAGGAAGCTTATAAGTATGCAGCGAAAGGTAATGGCAGTTTGTTCTTTCCCTTGTTGATTTCTAACATTTGCATGCTCCATGGTGTGCCCAAGCTTGATTCAGATAAGGGACAAACAATCAAGGGAACAACAATTACAGCTGCTATATAGAGAAATCTCGTTGCTGCCAATCCAAAAGATAAGAGCAAGGGGCGGCCAAAGTGCCCATGCCAAGGTCGAAAGTGTCAAAGGCCGCGCCAGCAACCATGCCAGAAATCGTGCCAAATAGTTCACTAGCCATGCTGTCCCAAATTCACCATTGCCAAGAGATCATTCTCCAAAGATGTGACATTACATCCAGGCCGGGGATGTTGTAATTAGGGAGGCTCTTACAAAATTATCAACTGATTTTGTGCCAGAATTTCCAGACTTCCTTGCCGAGCCTTCTACCAGCGATAATGTCATGCCAGCTAGTCCAGTTCATACCTCATCCGATGCCACAGTCCCATTGTCTCCAGTTCAAGTCGTGTCTGCCAGTTCTGATTCTTCATTTGGATCAAAGGAAACCAAAGCCAAGTCTGTCAAAGCCAAGTCACCAGTGACACTTGCTATACATAGGCCATCTGAGGCCACCGATGCACCTGCCAAGAAAACGAAAAAAGTTGGAGCCTCCACTGCCGCTTTAAAACCAAGCCTGAAAAGAAAGAAGCACATGGCCCCGTGCAGTACGAGAAATAGTCTCCAAATGAGAGTCATCTCCTATCTAAACTCATTTACATTTCATTTCATTGATTTACATGATCATGCATTTTTATGTTTTTTTTATTTTTCTTGTATATATGTGTTGTTTCATGCATTGAGGACAATGCACATCTTGGGTTTGGGGGTGTACATTTCCTCACATTTATGACAAGCTATGCATTTCATATTTAATTTCTATTGCCATGTCATTTGCCATGCCATCTAAGTCATTTAGGATAGATGCATACCGAACCACTAAAAAAAGAAAAATAAAATTTTGTCTCGGTTTAATATTAAAAAATGTTAACATTTGTTAAGCAAGTTTAATTTGATCTAAGTGTCTGTCCAATGAGGAAATTTTAATCTTTAGTTGTCATGCCATGCCAACAGAGTAGTTTGCCAGGTTAGCTTGGCAAATGATCTAGAGTTTAGGGAACTAAAACTTCACTTTACACGTAGTATGTATCTAGTTCCTTAGCAAACTTAGACTTTTTGAAACTATGCTCAGATTTAAAAAAAAAGAACAAATGATGCCAAGGTAAAAGAAACTAATAAGGCAGCAATGTTCTGCCAGGGCAATGAAAAAAATGAACTCTCCTCGATCTAGGGATAATAAATTACTTAGGGCTTCGTGGTTTGCTCCCTCTTAGTTCTCAAGTCCAAAACCTTAGAGTATGAGTTGAAGAGAAATCCTAGTGATGTCTAGATTAATGTGGGGATTCGTGGTATGCTCCCTCTTCTCTCACGCTAAATAGTGTCACGAAGCAAGCTTAAATTAATGCCAACAGAAACCCTTGGCAAGAAAAAAATGAAAAATATGAATCTGAATTTAGGTAGTAAAATTGGCTAATGGAGTGAAAGGATACTTGATTCATATTGCCTACACATCATGCACTCTTTATAAACTTATACTAGAGTTATATTGCTGCACTTGAATTACTACCTACTTTGCATTATTGCACTGAGATACTGACGACAGAAATAGAGCCAAATTCTGCTTGCCAGCAAGTGTTGGCATTCAACCAAAATTTTCTCGAGGTAACATTTTCACAGTTTTTTTATTTTTATTTTGATTGCATTACTTGAGGACAAGCAATAAGTTAGGCTTGAGAGTGTGTTACCTCTCCAAAAGTATTGTTTTTAATGCCAATCTTACAATGTTTTTGCTTGTTTTTAGGTACATTTAGTTGCATTAGGATGTTAAAACCATTCATTTGCATAAGGAGTTTAGAATTCTGTCTATGCCAGTATGAAGGGTTATTTTGTTGGCAATTTTGCAGGTTTGGCATAGGATTTGGCCCAGAAAAGCAACACATGAAGGAATGCCAGAGAGAATACCATGTGTTGTTGGTACAGTAGACCAGACAATGCCAAGCACCAGTTGGAAGAAAAGTGAACTTGATGCCATACCAAGAAGCTGTTAGACCCCAAAAAAATAAGATATGATCAGGCTCCGAAAAGATAGCAATCGGATCAATCTCTGAAAAAATAGCGGATAAAATGGTGCCAAGACTGGTTGGCAGATTCATCCCAAGCTTGGACGACAAGGCAGCGTCGGCAGTATGACGTCAACCCTAGCCTGATCAGCTCTCATTCAAATTGGGATAAGATGATTATCTCTTATCCCTTCAGTATTTAAAATTCAAATGAGGAGCTTATCCTAACCCTTTCTTGCACGGCTATTTAAACACCAACCAAGGAAGATCTTAGAGGGGGTGATTCATAGACGGTCAGAGTGAGGAGTTGGTGTGCAACGATTGACAACCGATTGCATCTTGGAAGGGTGGTTTGACCAGCTTGGCTGAGGAGCCTAGATCTTGAAGGGCTGCATCGAGAGACCCCTTCTAGCCTATTTTCTCTTTCAAATTTTATTTTGTTTTAAATGATGATGTACTTGGGAAACTTTTGTGGTTTTTTGGTTAAGTTTCTCACCATGAACTAATTCCATAGTTGGTAGGGGATGTTTGCGTTGAACGCTAATTTATGTTTTAGTTTTTAATAATAAATCTACCTTGACAATGTTTTATCTATTCGGCATACTTTAATGTTCTAAATACTATGCCAAGCGAGAGGTGACACTGTTGGCCTATTGCTCCTCAATATCTTAACAGACTTGGGGTGGCAATGATTGAGTTGTTGAATACTAAGGAGAGAAGCTTTGAAAGAAATCATTCAAGTAGATAAACTTACTTCGGGAGTGAAATCTACCTCTTAGTAGTATAGATTGGATCTTAATCAAATTGGTTTATTTAAAAGCAAGCATTAAAGAGATATAGGGGTTTTTACATGATCAATTTAGGGCAATGACCGTCGAGAGAGGCTTTGCTAATTTTGAATCTGCTCAGCAAACAATGCCAATACAGGTTGTTATTAAAGGCTGGCACGACATGAATAACATGAAAACTAGGCATTCCCTGTTAACGCTCATCATTCATTAAAGCACCTTCCTTGCCAACGTCTTTACTTTATTTTATTTATTTTATTTTATTTTAATTATTTCCAATACCACTTCAAATAAACAACTTTTCCTCAAGGCAAGTAACAATCAAAGCAATTGAACTCCCAGTCAATCTTTGTGGGATTGATACTCAGCTTACCAGTTGTATTACTTGCATACCATGTATACTTACACGCAAAAGACTCATCTTGGCACTATTTTATACTTTTCCAATACATATTTTTTGATCCTTTTGCCAGCATTCACTTAGAGAGTCTACAATCATTATATCAAAGATTGTCCAATGAATACATCTAAGCCTACTACACTGGCAAGTACAATGTCCTCTGCTCAGTCCTTCAAATGAAAAAGATAGAAACAAGCTATACCATGAGCTTTTGGGAGGCCTGTTGGCTCTACAAGAACTCCAAGTCGACAAGAATCCAAGGCTTCAGCTCAAGTTTACCATGTGAGGTGTAGGGAGGATGAGGAGGATCTAGATATTATAGTAGGTACTATTGAATTGTATACTCACCCTGTCTATGCATTGATTGATCCTGGATCCACTCATTCCTTTATAAGCATTGTATTGATCAAAAGATTCAATTTAACATCTGAACCTATAGTTCCAAAATCACTGTAACTAATCATTTAGGTGATAGTGTCGTAGTTGGATTGATGTACAAAAATTGTCTCATCATGATACAAGGGATATCTTTTCTGGCCAATCTCATAGCCCTCCCTATTCATGAATTTGATGTTATATTAAGGCTTGACTAGCTCGGAGAGCATCAAGCTTGGGTAGATTGTCCGAAGAAGAAATTGTATTTTTGAGGTCTTGGCAAGGAGAGTGTGACACTCATGGATACCAGGGGTAAGAAATCATTGTTATATGCTATTGCAAGTAAAAAAGGATTTTAATTGCAAAATATTGATACTGTGCAAGGATTTTCTGATATGTTTCCCGATAAACTTTCGGGTTTGCCACCCACCCGTGAAGTTGAATTTGAGATTGAAGTGTAACCTAGAACCACCACAGTTTCTATTACACCTTACCGTATGGCACTGGTTAAACTCACCGAGCTTAAGATACAAATTCAAGACATGTTGAACAAATGGTTCATTAAACCAAGTTCCTCACCCTGGGGAGCTCTAGTCCTTTTTGTAAAGAAGAAAGATGATTCTATGAGCTGTGTATCGACTACCGATAGTTGAACAAAGTAACCATAAAAAATAAATATACATTGCTGAGAATTGATGACCTATTCGGTCAGCTTAAGGATGCCTCAGTGTTTTCTAAGATCGATTTAAGGTCAGGGTACTATAAGATGAAAGTCAAAGAATGTGATGTACCCAAAACTGCCTTTTGTACAAGATACGACAACTACAAATTCTTGGGAATTGCCTTTAGTCTAACCAATGCACTGAAAGCTTTTATGGACCTAATGAATCGGGTTTTAAACCCTATTTGAATAAGTTCGTAGTGGTATTTATCGATGATATATTGATCTATTATAAGAATGTTATTGAACACCGGAACCACCTCCATATTGTGCTTCAAACCCTTTGGGAGAAGCAGTTGTACTCTAAGTTTTCCAAATATTAATTATGGCTTACTGAATTTGCCTTTCTTAGGCATATCTTCTCAGCTTCAAGAATTCAGGTGGACCTGAAGAAAATTCAACCTATCCTAGATTAAAGGCCATCGAGAGATGTTGGAGAAGCCAGAAGCTTCCATGGTTTAGCTGGTATAGGAGATTTGTTAAAATATTCTCTATAATAGAATCCCCTTTGACTAAACTGTTGAGAAAAGAAACCATGTTCGTTTGGACCGAGAATCAACAAAGAATATTTGATAAGTTAAAACAAGACTTGACTCATGTACCGATCCTAACCCAACCCTAGTTTGGAAAGGATCACACAGTTTACAGTGATCTTTTGCATCTTGGGTTAGGATGTGTTCTGATGCCGAGAGGCAAGGTCATTGCTTATGCATCGAGATAGATCAAACTGTATAAGATGAATTACCCCACCCACGATTTGGAATTGGCTGCAGTTGTCTTTGCATTGAAAATCCAGAGGCATTATCTCTATGGAGAAAAATTGTAACACCCTGGTTTTGGGCTTAGATGTTTAAATGTTGGTTCGAAGGTCTGGTGGATCGGTATTAGAGATTCGAGTCGGTTTCAGGATTAAATCAAATTAAATATTTTTAAAGGTTATAAAATTGTGAAAAAATATTCTAAAATCATCATTAAATATATTAATGATTGTGGTGAAATCAATTTTAGAAAAGGAGTTTAGGAAATCGAACATTTTGGACTAGTGGCCAAAATGCAAACTTCGAAAACTATTTTTGGTGGCTGTTTTGTAAAGAGTCAAAACTTTGAATCTTTAAGGAGATAATTGCCCTAAAAGTCTAATATTAGACTTTGTCCCTTAATTGGCTATTTTAAAAGTGTTTTGAAAAATATAAATAGGCTGGGAGAATTAATTTGTTAATTAATCTCTTAAAACAAAAATCACGTAACTACTTTCTCAAAATATTTTCTCTCAAAATCTCTCCACCCAAACATCAATTTTGTCTTCTAAGTCTTCAGGTAAACCTTTCTTTTCTTAAATCTTTTGTTTATAAATGATTCATTCTTGTTAGTTTTCCAAAACTTTATTGTTTTAACTTTGTTTTCTCATGTAAATCATCCAATTAAGGGAGAAAGCGTCCATTAGAAGTAAGGTTCTTTCTCCTCCTCTAATGAAAGGTTCTTTACTGAAATTCCCAAGTTGTTGACTTTTTACAATTGTTTTCTAATGTGTTTTGATAGTTTAATTGAGGAAAATTGGTTTAATTGTGTTTTGATTGATGAAATTGGTGGATCTTCGTACTTGTTCTATTTTGCTGGGATTTTGATCAGATTATATCATGATTTTGATGTTTAATTGATTTGATAACTTGGTTTTAACATTGTAATCCTGAAACAAGTTGAATCTCTAATGTTTAAGGTTGTTAATCAAGGGTTTTTGGGGTGATAGTTGAGTTTAATCATTGCTAGAAGTAAGAAGATGTTGGGAAAGAATTTTTAGATGTTAATTGATGAGGTTTGGTGTATTGAATCGTTATATTATGGTTGGGTTGAGTTTTGGAAGTGTTTGAGGGTGATTTCGATATGTTTAGATGGTTTTTGAGTGGGCAACTTGAGAGTTGAGGGTAATTGCTTGTTGGCAATGGTTTGAATGCATAATGATGTATTTGTCCTCTAGTTTTATATGGATAAAATAAGGGACAATCAAGGTGACGAAGCTTGACGCTGTTTGTTGCTTGTTGTGAGCTCAATTCGCATTGGCAAGCAAGGCAAGGTGTATCGATGAGTGGAAACTGGTTTAAACGCCTTTAAAAGGGTTAATAAAGGTTTTTGGGAGTTTAGGATAAGTTTGAAACACTTACCTAAGCTCAGAAGTAAGTTTTCCCTCTTTTGCTCTTTAATATCGGTTCAGATATGAGCATGTGTAATTCATGTTTTGGTTGTAAACATGGTTTGATTTACTTACTGGAAATGCATGATTTTAATTACATATGCAGGGGTTTAAAAGTATAAGAAATGCTAGTGAGCATTAGTTTTCATTCTGGTCGGGAATGGTGTTATTGCTTTGGCAATGTGATTTGTATATGTGGTGGTTTTGTATAATGCATTGTAAAACAGTGAGTAAAAGTTTTGTAAATGATATATTGGCTATGTGACATGATGAGAAAACATTCGGATATAGTTGGCATGCCATAGGATGAAATGTACTATAATATGATAAAAATCGATCGTGGTTAAGAGTCCTTGAGGTAAGTGGTCGGCTACTCAGACTATAATGTTGTCACTTGGGTTGAGAGGTCGGTTCCCCTTGTTGATGTTGACCTTGGGATCGGCAAGGGTGTTGTATCATGCAGTCAGCATGGTAGGGGTCATGGTAGTGGTCGACTATCATGGGAGATCTGTGTATCCGAAATGTAAGGTTAACGGTTGGTTACCTAAAGATTAGTGGTCAGCTAATCAAGGATAGTGGTCGTCTATCCGGGGTCACTATAAATGCCAATATATGTGAAAGTTCATGTGTTGAACCTATTTTAATGCTTTGGGATTCAAGCATGGTTTATGATTTAATGCTTTGGGATTTAAGCATGATTTATGGTTTAATGCTTGGGATTTAAGCATGGTAAAATAGTTTAATGCTTTGGGATCTAAGCATGGAATTTGTATATGATGTTGCATAAGGATTGTTATGCATGTCTTGGTTGGAGACAAGGAAAAATGCTTGGGTTGTTAAGCATGTTTTGAAAACAAGTGGTTTTGGTTTTCAAATGGTTTTTATTGCATCTTTGCTTTAAGAACATCCTCACAAAGCGTGTGCGCTTACACTCTCTTTTCCTAATGATGCAGAACATTAAGGTTGGGGGAAACAAAGGCAAAGTTTGAAGTAATCCAAGTGCAAGACTACTTGAGTATGAACTCGGCTTATGTTTCTAGTTAATAAGACAATGTGTTCTCCATGTTTTTGGGACTTGTATTATTGTTTTCCCATGATTTTTAGGAATGTGAAGTGCTAGATTTTATGATTGGTTTGATGTTGTTGAATTTGTGTGGATCATTGCTTATAATGATGCTAGATGAGTGCTTAGGAATGCATCTAGTTAATTTGGAATGGTTGCCATGTTTTGATGGTTCAAGTTTGTTTTGATGCTTTAGACTGTAGCGACCTTTTAATTTAAAAAGTCACTAAAAAGGTTCGTAATTCGATTTTCTTTGGTCTTTTTGAAAAATATTTGAAAATATGGGGATTTAAAACGATATTAAACCACGAAAGAAATGTGAGCGGTTGTGAAACAGGAGGATTAAGAGGGTAATTATCCCACTAAACAAAAAATACGGATCTTTCCCCGGGTCGGGTCACCGCGTGGATCATCTTAGTCAAAACGGCGTCGTTCTGTCAATCAAATATTTGTAGAAAATCAAGGCAAAAATAGCTTGAAACATTCATTTGACTCAGCTTTTTAAAAAAGAGAAGGATAAACCCTCTGAAAATTTCAAACCCTAACACCATTTCGAAATCCTAAACTATTATCCTTCAACCGCGTCTGCCGCTACTCGACGGTGGCCGGCAAAAGCCCAATCAAACCAAAACCACTATTTTTCCTCCGCTAAACTTGGATCTAAAACCAGATCTAAAAAAATGATAAACACTACTTTCGTATTTTTTCAAAACAGATTTAAGAAAACCTCGATTTTGTGTTTCTTTAAAAAACAAAAGTGAAAAGGCTCCATTTTCTTCATTGATCCGAAAGCAAACCGGTGTTTTTTCCTTGTTTCGGTTTACCAGGGCAGTCTGAGGACCATGGGTCTGTCACTGGCCGAAAAGGGAACGAAAGGTTGGTCGGCTCAGATCGAAGGTAAAACTTCCCCTTTTATTTATTTTTGGTTATTTTACCTTCATGCATGCAACTAAAACTGGAGGAAAATACCTCAAAAAGATCTGATAAGTTTTTGTACTGCTTCCTTAATGCCCGAATGGGTTTACATTGTATTTGTTGCGGTTCTTATAACCAGATGATGTTACATGAAAAATGAAAAAAAAAACTTGTTATTGTATTTGGCTCTGAGATCCGCTGAAACCAATCTAGAAATGTGCTATTTGTGTTCTTGCTTTTTGATTTTCTACCGCTAATGCTTGTCCATTTCAGGCTGCTTGATCCATGTGGCCGTATGGTGAGGAGGAGGGGACTAGAGTGAGAAATGCCGGCCTCTAAAACGTCAAGCGCGTTGGCTGCATCGGGAACAGAAACGTCGAGGCTTTATCTTGCACGCGCTCGTGTGTGGAGATGGATGTTAGTTGTGATCCATACGTGCGGGAGATCTAATCTTGACCATCCGGTGCAATTTGGATTGAATGGCTACGATGATGCGGCTATAAGGCTGCACAAGATCCATCCTAGGGTTGATCTGGACCGTTGATCAAGCTCCCAGATCCAACGGTCCAAGATGAATTGCGCAAGACATAAAAAGATAGCCAGATTAGGGTTTAGTTTGAAACTGGGCATGTTAAACGGACCACATTGTATATGCTTATTATTGTTTCATTTTCATTTTTATTTTTTGGGCTTTTAATTTTGTAAAATGGCCTGTTAATCTAAACAAGTGGGCTTTAAATTATTAAATAGGGCTTTATTGTCATAAATACAATTTAATTAATTTTTGTTTTGTTTTTCGGTTTAATAATTATAAATGATAATAATATCATAATAATACTAATAATAACAATAAAAAACCGAAGTAACAACATAATGAAAACTAACAAAACAATAATATTTTTTGCGTTTTTGTTTCAAATCAAAATAAACTAATACAATAACAAAATAATAGGTGTAACAGTAGTAATAAAGTAATAGTAATTTTGGGTTTTTATACACAAGATATCAATACTAGTAATAAGTTAATAATAAAAATAATATTTTTGATTTTTACATTAATAATAACTATAATATTAATTAATAATATTTTTGGTTTTTTCATCTTTTCTTTCTTTTTCTTTTTTGTGTATTAATAGAAAAATATAATATTAACTAAAGCCCATTATTCAAATATTTATAAAAAATATAAACCCTGGATAAAATTAGTGATTACAGCTGCTCCTCTTTGCTTATCCTAGTAGAAAAAGAATAAAGCAAATACCATAAGCATTGATTTTATCCGACTTCCCTGTCTGGAAATTTCGAGATGCAAGTCCCTCCTAAAAAGAAACGTTCGCCCTTCCTTTTCCAGACATTCAAAAGCTGCAAGTTTGAAACTCCTCGCCTGAAATCCCTGAGCTATGAGAAACATCCTTGAGAAAGAATAAAGTCAGGGAGTCCAAATTTCAATAAAATATCCTTAAGAAAAGGATCGAATTAAGAAATTTATGTTTTAAGAAAAACAGTCCTCTAAGAAATGATCGAATTAAGAAAATCGTTTTAAGAAAAACAACCCTTTAAGAAAGGATCGAATTAAGTAATTCATGTTTTAAGAAAAACAATCCTTTAAGAAAGGATCGAATTAAGATATTCGTTTTAAGAACAACAATCCTTTAAGAAATGATCGAATTAAGAAATTTGTGTTTTAAGAAAAACAATCCTTTAAGAAAGGATCGAATTAAGAAATTCATGCTTTAAGAAAATCAATCCTTTAAGAAAGGATCGGATTAAGAAATTCATTTTGAGAAAAATAATCCTTTAAGAAATGATCGAATTAAGAAATTTATTGTTTTAAGAAAAACATCCTTTAAGAAAGGATCGAATTAATAAATTCATTGTTTTAAGAAAAACATCCTTTAAGAAATGATCGAATTAAGAAATTCGTGTTTTAAGAAAAACAATCCTTTAAGAAATGATCGAATTAAGAAATTCATTGTTTTAAGAAAAACATCCTTAAGGAGGGATAAAATTGAGAAATTTGGATTTTAAGAAAAACACCTTTTTGAAAATGATAGAATTGAGAAATTTAGATTTTTAGAAAAACGTCATTTTAGAAGGGATAGAATTGAGAAATTTGGGGTTTTAGAAAAATGCCCTTTTGGAAGGGATAGAATTGAGAAATTTGAATTTTTAGAAAAACGTCCTTTTAGAATGGATAGAACTGAGAAATTTAGGTTTTTAGAAAAACGCCCTTTTGGAAGGGATAGAATTGAGAAATTTAGATTTTGAGAAAAACGTCCTTTTGGAAGGGATAAAAATCGGGGATTGGAAGACCTTTAGAAATCCTAATTATGCAAGTCAAAGGACTCTTGGTTCTATGAGATCTATTTCTCCTCTCGTGAAGCTGTAGATCCATCATTTTATCAATCTTCAGATGCATGTTTAAAATAAACAAAGTGCTATGATGATATGAGTTAGCATGCTCCTAACATAGGGATATCTAACTACCAATGATGCATGAGCGTATTTTGTGATGCAAATATGCATGAGTTTAGCTCGTCTTCGTTCTCTAGAGCTGATACTCGTCATCTTGTGACTACAACCACTCATCAAATCTGCCTCCAAACTTGTGTTGCTCATTATCTATTCAAACCTTCGAGTTGAGTGGCCTCAGTCCTAATCAGAATCAATAATCAAGTTCTTTCAAGCTTTGTGCAATCTTTCATCTATTCCAATTTGAACTCTCATGCCAAAACTTTTGTTGTCCCGCGGGCAATGATGCCCCAACACTATAAACTACCCCAAAGGCTCTTCATTATCCTAAGTGGTGCCCTTCAACTTCGAGCCTGATGCATTCATCTCTAAAGTAACACATTGAAAACTCTTCACGTAAAATATATCAGTTTGTTGGTCACCATATTAATGAATGATGCCTTTTAGATTAATATACAGAACCTTGAGACCAAGATATTAATAAAAGAAAAGAAAAACAGAATAGGATACCTCGGATAGTAGAAGCAAGAAAGTCTTAGATTCTACCCTCCGATGACCAACAACCTGTCTTTGAATGTTGTGGCGATATTTAGAGTTGTGAAATTCCTGCCAGATTACTCGGTTCATTCCCATGATTATGGCATTTACTTGATCTGTTCGAAAACTACTCCTTCTAGTTCTCATTGCTTTTCTCCAAAATAAGCTTAAGCTTTCCAAATTTGTTTAACATATTGAGTGCAAAATTAAGGATTATAATACAAGTGTATTCTTAATATAGTGTCAGTGCCTTCAAAAAGTCATCTCTGACGCTAGGGTATTGAATAGGTGAAACATAGCTCCTTATTAGATTTGTTCTCCCCCCACAGCTCCATCAGGATGCTCGACGTCTTATTGGATCGTTCATTGATTTAAAAGATTTATCTCTGATGTTGGGGCACTAATTGTTCATTTCTTAACAGAATTTCTTCTTTTAACTTAAGTTTAAACAACTCTTCGGTCTTTCTTGGGAGATTTTCTTATCATCGAACATCATCGAAGGAGTAGTAATCTTGCGTCTCGCGCTTTACCGACCAGAGCGGCTGAGCAAAAAATCATACTTTATCGTTATCACAACATTCGATTAGAATTAATGCCACATCATGCATATGATATCCGAGGACCTACAGTGGTAAGAAAGGGATATACATATATATGATTTCAAGGTTATTGCATGTTAAGCAAAATGCATTTTTCATTAGAAAGGAAACCCACAAGCATAACATATGCCCCTTACACAAAGATCATTGCTATCTTTGGGCAAGTGGTAGCAAGGTTGGTTCTATATTAATTCAAGAGAAGTGCAACATGCAAGAGAACTAATTAACTCCTATGAAAGAAAGCGAGGATATTAGCACCCACAAAAGTCATGCCCATCATTCTTTCTTCTTAAAAATTCAAAAGGCTGGCCTCGATCAGAATTTGAACCTTGCTCTTTAGGGCCCCACAATTCTCCGTAGTGTGGCCCATGCTTCCCACATGATAGTCACACACGGCATTAACATCATAACCATCAGGATATGGAGGATCCTTTGGTTTGGACTAAACTGGGATCAGAAGCTTCTTCTCAATCAGCATTGGGAGAAAATCAGTGTATGAGATTGGAACTGGATGAAGAACATTTGAAGGCTTTGTAGACCATGATGATCGATTACGTAAGTAGCCTTGAGGCTGATTGGTTGAGTAAGAACCTACCATGTGAACCTGAGAATCATGCCCCCTATGGGCGGTTGTGTTGTAGGGGTCGCTTATCTTCCTCTTTTTATTGCATCTTCGATGCGTTTTCCCGTTGCAACCATATCCGCAAAGTTGATGATGGATTGCTTATCATGCAATCATAGAGGGTCCATTTCAAAGTATCTTTGAACATGGGAGAAATCTCACTCTCACAAAGTGGGGGTTGTACTTATGCCGCCACATCTCGCCAACGCTGGGCGTACTCACGAAGGCTCTCATTGTGTCTTTTCTCCAAACCTTGTAGCATAAGCCGGTTTGGGCCATAACAGTTATGTGCTTATACTGTTCCGTGAAAGCCTTGGCCAAATCCCTCCATGACCTAATATGAGCTTAGGTTAACTGATTGTACCACCTTGAGGCTGATCCCACTAAGCTGTCTTGAAAGCAATAAATTAGTAACTTCTCATTATCGATAAATCCGGCCATCTTCCGACAAAACATAATTATGTGTGTAGTGGGGCATGTCGTCCCATCATACTTCTCAAGTTCCAGGGTCTTGAACTTGTATGGAATTTCTACATCAGTGACCAACCTGAACTTTCTAGCGTTCAGTCTATAAGAACCTTTCTCGTCTTCCTTCACCCAAAATTTTTCTTCGAGATCTTTCCGGGTATCTTCCAAATGTTTTGAGAATTCTACCTTTATTTGGTTCATTTTTTTCTAACTCATCAAAATTTGGGATACTATCCCTGACAATTTCAATATTTCCAAAGGTCATGCCCGGTTGAACCTGGGCTGAGGCGCTGGCCTGATGAGAAGAAGATGCCCCTTGCGGAGGGTTGGGTGAGGGGTTGATAAAAATTGGGAAGTATGAAGGGTCTCCCATATTCTGAGTGGGATTCTCGGTAGTACTCTTTCCTCTCGGTTCTTGCCTTATACTGGACTGTAACATCTGAGATATCTCCTTAATCATATCTTGTTGGGACTTGATTATCGTGTCCTTCAATTCTGACTGAGCCCGCTCTAATTTCCCCGTGAGATCAGCTTCTATCTTGGCAAAACTTTCTTCCATTTGCCTTTTTTGATGTCGAGTGAAGTATGAGTGTGGAGTCTTCGATTACTGGCATGGGATCCCCAACGGTTAATTTTAATGTTTCATGAATTAATGCATGCGATGCATTGAATAAATGATCGTAAGAAAACACTTAAAAAATGCACACTGAGTGAAAATATGAAGCACCAAAATTTTTCATGTAAAAACCTTTAATCAATTTCAACACTTCGCAATTTTTGCAAACAAATGCGACATGATGTAAACATGCATGAATGCAAAGAGAAACACTGATTCGGCAAATATCCTCGTTAAACAACTTGTGTTAATGGAGATATTGTTCCATTACAATAATGAAAGAAAACTGTTGGACATACGACCCACACTAAGATGGCCTTTGTTCTTTTTTGACTCCTCCTTTGAGTATTTCTGAAGTTCGATAGCATCCCATGCTAAGAACTAGAGTCGTTGGGCAATTCCTCATATTTGAACCATCAAATTTGTCGTATATTGTCCTTGCCCCCGAATATTCCAAGTGGCATCTCGGAGTTGTTTCCTCATCGGTATATGGTATTCTTGGATTGCCCCTTTGTAGCTGGCAACTTGGTCCTTGAGCTTTTGAACCTCGGTTTCTTCTTCCTCGGGTCTACACTTTAGCTAATCATTCTTTTGTGGGAATTCCCCAAAATTTTTCTCATCGTTGTTATGTACCAAATCTCCCATTGATCAAGCTTTTAATTTCAAACTATTTCCAAATCAGTGTTTTCCTCATGATATGATGAAAATATGCAAAGCAAAACATAAAGGGGAAAAAGAATAAAAAACAAATGAAAACGTTAGTAGCAAAATAAACGAATTCAAAAATGCAGATAAAAACACAGATTAAGGAGCAACATGCAAGAAGATTCGGAAAAAAAACCTTATCCATATGAATTCTAAAATACTATGGTTGTCGCATGGCTCTAATGGGGTGGGCTCCTAGGTTCTCACATATGGGTTCGGTTCTAAAAAGGGTACTCGAACCTATCTTGCCGCTTACTAAGACAACAAGAGCCCCAATTCTGGCACATTACAGGCTTATGAATTGGATTCGGTTCAAGGGAATGCATGACCTAGTGACATGGAGGGCTGCTCACTTTTCAAAAGGCGTGGACTCCGAAAGTGAATTACTAACCTGTGGAAGGCTACTCGTTTGGGTATGTTGCGTTTCACTCCCACTCAAGGGACAAAGCTCGGGTATAAAGCTTGATGATCATTATGCAACACATGTCAGTGATTCCTTAGAAATTAAATGAGCAATTAATTCAAAACCACTAATTATCGAAGCTCGTGCAATCAAAGTCGTATTTTCGAGGACGAACAACTTAATTGAAGTCAATTTAAATTTCAAAATTTCCATCATTAAAAGCAACATAGATTTTCTTGGCTTAACTCTCTTTTTGTTTTGTAAAAACAAAATCGGTCCCCAGCGGAGTCGCCAGCTGTAGCGACCTTTTAATTTAAAAAGTCACTAAAAAGGCTCGTAATTCGATTTTCTTTGGTCTTTTTGAAAAATATTTGAAAATATAGGGATTTAAAACGATATTAAACCAAGGCAAAAACGTGAACAGTTGTGAAAAAGGAGGATTAAGAGGGTAATTATCCCAGTAAACAAAAAACGCATATCCTTCCCCGAGTTAGGTTACTGCGCGGATCATCTTAGTCAAAACGGCGTCATTCTGTCAATCAAATATATGTAGAAATCAAGGCAAAAATAGCCTGAAACACTCATTTGAATCAGCTTTTTAAAAAAGTGAGGGATAAACCCTCTGAAATTTTCAAACCCTAACCCATTTGAAAATCCTAGACCAGTGTCCTTCAACCGCGTCGACCGCCGCTCGACAGTGGCCAGCAAAAGCCCGATCAAACCAAAACACCCTTTTGTTCCTCTAAACTTGGATCTAAAACCAGATCTAAAAAACGATAAACACTCATTTCATATTTCTTCAAAACAGATTTAAGAAAACCCTATTTTTGTGTTTCTTTTAAAAAAACCATAACTGAAAAGGCTTCCTTTTCTTCATCGATCCGAAAGCAAACTGGTGCCTTTTCTTCGTTCCGTTTCACCACTGCAGTCTGAGGAACATGGGTTTGTCACTGGCCGAAAAGGGAACGGGAGGTTGGCCGGCTCAGATCGAAGGTAAAACTTCTCATTTTATTTATTTTTGGTTTTTTACCTTCATGTATGCAAGTAAAACTAGAGGAAAATACCTCAGAAAGATCTGATATTTTTTTGTATTGCTTCCTTAATGCCCGAATGGGTTTACATTGTTTTTGTTACGGTTCTTATAACCAGATGTTGTTACATGAAAAATGAAAAAAACTTGCTATTGTATTTGGCTCTGAGATCTGACGAAACTAATATGGAAATGTGCTATTTGTGTTCCTACTTTTTGATTTTCTACCGCTAATGTTTGTCCACTTTTGGCTGTATGATCCATGTGGTCGTATGGTGAGGAGGAGGGGACCAGAGTGAGAAAGGCCGACCTCGAAAACGTCAGGCGCGTTGGCTGCATCTGGAACAGAAAGGTCGAGGCTTCATCTTGCACGCGCGCGTGTGTGGAGATGGATAGTCAGCTGTGATCCATACGCGCGGTAGATCTAATATTGACCATCTGATGCAATCCGGATTGAATGGCTATGATGATGTGGCTATAAGACTGCATAAGATCCATCCTAGGGTTGATCTGGACCGTTGATCAAGCTCCCAAATCCAACGTCCAAGATGAGCTGTGCAAGATATAAAGAGATAGCCAGATTAGGGTTTTAGGGTTTAGTTTGAAACTGGGCCTGTTAAACGGGCCACATTGTATATGCTTATTATTGTTTCATTTTCATTTTTATTTTTTGGGCTTTTAATTTTGTAAAATGGACTATTAATGTAAACAAGTGGGCTTTAAATTATTAAATGGGGCTTTATTGTCATAAATACAATTTAATTAATTTTTGTTTTGTTTTTCGGTTTAATAATTATAAATGATAATAATATCATAATAATACTAATAATAACAATAAAAAACAGAAGTAACAACATAATGAGAACTAACAAAACAATAATATTTTTTGCGTTTTTCTTTCAAATCAAAATAACCTAATACAATAACAAACTAATAGGTGTAACAGTAGTAATAAAGTAATAGTAATTTTTGGGTTTTTATACACAAGATAGTAATACTAGTAATAAGTTAGTAATAAGTTAATAATAAAAATAATATTTTTGATTTTTACATTAATAATAACTATAATATTAATTAATAATATTTTTGGTTTTCTCGTCTTTTCTTTGTTTTTCTTTTTTGTGTATTAATAGAAAAATATAATATTAATTAAAGCATGTTATTCAAATATTTATAAAAAAAATAAAAACCCCGGATAAAATTAGTGATTACATAGATGTGTAAGCATGATGTGTATGCCTTAAAAGTGCCTAATGTGAGTTTTGGTTGTTTGATAGAATGATATTAGGAAGCATGCCTATAGAATATCTAGGGGTGTATGAATGTCATGTAATGCTGATAGTTCTGTGTTGTTTTGGTTAGGAATGTACCCTAGTAATGTTGTTTAAGTGTTGGAAGCATGTTGGAGTGTTTTGATTATCATCAAAGTGTGTTTAGACAGCATTTTGGGACATTATAGGTCTAAGAGTATCGAAACAAGTGCCCCGTACCGATACGGCTAGGCCATTTAAGGCATAGCATTTCGATACGCGGGAGGGCGTTTCGGTACGTGTAAGCCTTTAAAGGCATAGCATTTCGATACTCGAGCAAGTGTTCTAGTACGGTCTAAAGCATTTTAGCTAGGCATTTCGATACGCGGGCTAGTGTTTCGGTACAAGTTTAAGCTACTGGAATCTAAGTTTTGGAAATTGTTCAGGCGTACCGAAACACCTGTACACGTATCGGTACGACTGCAGTTATTTCAGTTATTTAGAATGTTTGAAGTTTTGTTTTCTTTCATTTTGGTCTCTAAAATGTATGTTTTGCAATGAGATGTCTTTTAGTGATCCGTTTCCTTTGTAATTTCACCCGTTAAAAGTATGAACATGTAGGATTAATAACATGCATCTAGACAAGATAAAAGGAAAAATGGACCGATTTTCGTAATCTTTTTTCGATTTGCTTCGGTAAACCTAATGTAGTTCTCTCGATTTGGTCAAACGTTTAGGCCAGGTCGAGGGGGTTACAAAAACGTTATCTCTTTACCGACCATAAAAGCCTCAAATATATTCCGACTCAAAAGGAGCTGAATCTTCAACAAAGGAGATGGATAGAACTCCTCAAAGATTATGATATTGTCATTGACTACCATCCGGGCATGGCCAACATTGTTGCTGATGCACTCAGCCGTAAACCTCTGCCAGCCTCTCGAGCCATTAATGCTCACTTTCATCTTCGAAAACACCATTGTCTTGTAGCTAAACTCTAGGTTAAGTCTATCATCGTATCGAGAATTGAGACATCGCAGAGTCAAGATCCTGAGCTTCAAGCTATTTTGTCACAGATTACATGATGATGAGAATTCCTAAATTAGTTGACTTGTATATCAAGGAAGTTATCCGACTCCATAGAGTACCAAAATCTATCATCTCCGTTCGAGATCCACGATTTGTTTCTCGATTTTGGAAAACATTACAATGAGCTCTGAGTACCATAGTCAATCTTAGTACATCCTTTCACCCTCAGTTTGACGGTCAGTCAGAAAGAGTAATTCAAATATTGAAAGACATGATTCGTGCATGTGTCATTGATTTTGAAGGAACTTAGGAGAGGTCTCTACCTCTCATCGAATTTGCTTATAATAATAGCCATCAATCATCTATTGGAATGGCACCGTATGAAGCAATGTATAGCAGAAAATGTAGAACACCGTTATGTTGGTCTGAACTTGGTGAAGGCAATGTGTTGGGTCATGACTTACTTCGAGAAATTGAAGAGTGGGTTACCATCATTTGCGACCGTTTTAAGGTTGCCTTCGACCGTCAAAAGTCTTACGCTGACCTTAAAAGAAGGGATATACAGTACGAGGTTGGTGAGAAAGTCTTCCTTAAAGTTTCACCGTGGAAAAAGATTCTGAAGTTTGGTAAAAAAGGGAAGTTGAGTCCCCGATTCATTGGCCCCTTAGAAATTATTGAGAAAGTTGGCCATGTGGCATACTGTTTGGCATTACCCTCATAATTAAGCAAGATTCATGTTGTATTTTTACAAAAAAAAAATACTTTAAACATCTAAAGTTCAAAAATAATATAATTTGTGTACTTATTTTTCATTTAAGTCTTTTTTAAATAATTCCAAAAAAAATACTCAGACAAAAATGTCAAGAAAGTCTTCCTTAAAGTTTCACTGTAGAAGAAGATTATGAGGTTTGGTAAAAAAAAGAAATTGAGTCCCCAATTCATTGGCCCCTTTGAAATTATTGAGAAAGTCGGCCATGTGGCATACCACTTGGCATTACCCTCAGAATTGAGCAAGATTCATGGTGTATTTTTACAAAAAAATACTTTAAACATCTAAAGTTCAAAAATAATATATAATTTGTGTATTTATTTTTTATTTAAGTCTTTTTTAAATAATTCCAAAAAAAATACTCAGACAAAAACGCCAGATTAAAACAAGCCTCACCCTTTTCCACTTCTGTAATCATTTTGGACTTGAATTAACATCAAATGAAAAAGCAGTCTACCGACAGAGTCAGAGCTCTCAAACTAAAGAAAGAGCACATGGGGATCGATGATTTGAACTGGTTTTTGTTCTTAATGGAAGTGTTTGATTTCAGATTCAGGGTAGGCTCATAAGAAAGCAACCATTGATTTCAGTAGGCACATTCTTTAACAGATCGCCACGCATTTCCAAGCACTTTATTTTACTAAAAAAGTCAAAAAATTGAATCCCTTTTCTTCTGTTATATCAGTTACCGTCACACTTTCTCACATAAAAAGCATCTCTTTTTACCTTCAGCAGTCAAAAATAAACAGCGATTTAATCATTTATAATTGATGGTAATTCTCTTAAGGTATTACAACATTGCATTGATCATGAAAAAGAACGAAACAATTGGGATTCAATTCAAGATCTAAACTGTGTTCTTTCTCAAAAGGCCCATCTCCAGATCTTGATCCTTAAATCGACTTTACATTTAGCCCCAGAAACGTTAGCCAACGACGGCGACTTACCTCTGGGGATAGCCCCTTTAATCCCATCGCAGGTCACCCGAATTCCCACTTTCTTGCTCTTGGATCCGCCCATTTTCACCATCACTCTGGTATCCATTTCAACTTTCAATGACACCCTATTTCTCTTCTTCAGATCCGGTCTTAAGCTGTTCACGGTGTCCACATCCAGATCACTCGACGTCGCCACTACGACTCCCTTGAAAGTGGTGTCGTTTTTGCTCTCACTCACGAATGCCGGCAGTGCTCCGTTGCCTAAAAACACATCGTTGTTGCTTGACACGCATGAGACGACGAAAGGGTCGTAAGAGAAGGAGAGATATGAGTTTGGATTTTTGGAAGAAAGGGTTAAGTTGAAAAGGGTAGATAGGTGGGAAGAGGAGGAATCGGCGGCGGTCATTAAGTTTAGGCGGTGGATACGGAGTGAAGCGAGGGTGAAAGAAGGGCGGTGAGGGCGGTAAAGGACATAGAGGACGGTCCCGGTTATGGCACCCAAAAGCACGAGTACGAGAATTACGAGGATGGACCAGCAACAGAAGCAACAACAATAGCTCCGCCGTGGACGGTTATGGTGACGGCGGTTATAGGGCTGCCGACTGTATGGCGGGCGTGAAGTGGGGTTGTAAAGGTGGGCTGCTTTGGTGCCGCCGTTTGTTATAGGTGTTTTGGTGGCTGCAGCTCCAACAGTGCTGCCGTTGGCGGCAGGTGGAGCGGCAGCTGTGGCGATGGGTTTGGAGGGAGGGACTTTATCTGACATTGTGAAAAATGAAAAGAAAATTACCAAAAAAAATTGTGTCGGAGGGTTTACGGGAGAGAAAGGGGAGAGTGAAGGGTGGAATTTTTAAAGGAAAGAGTGATTTTGAAAGGCAACAAATTGAAGGGAAATGTGAAGGTACAGCCCACCCAAAGAGGACGGTGCCACCTCAGATTCTAATTTTTTTTATGACAATAAATTTTTTTTTTACAAATAGTACTTCTACTTTTTTAAAAAAAAAATTAAAAGAAAAAATATTCCTGTCTTAAACTTAAAATCTAAAAGAAGAAAATGAAAGAAGGTGAACAACTCTTAAACAACCGACATAAGCTCTTGACAATAAAATTTTATTTATATTCAATGAACTAATAAATCATTAAATTGTGACTTTTTCTCATTGTTGTTTTAGTATTACAACATGAAAAGAAAATCTGGTTATTTGATTCATTAATCGGAAATTTATTCTTTTAAAACATTCATCGATCAAAGACTAACTTTTATTAGACATGATTGGTCATAAATTTAAATATAATTTTCACATGCGATCAATCCTCATCCATTATTTTTTATAATAATTAATGTATTAAAAAATATAAACATATGCTATCATAAAGACTATTTAAAATAATTAATTAATTTTCAAATGTTCCTAGAAATAAGGTCTAAAGAATAATCTTGTCTCTGTAATAATCCCAAATCAATTTAGTTCTTGTAGTTAATTAAAATCATCAATGTTATTCGTGTTTTTATTTCATCAATTTAACCCTTAAATCTCTCGAATTGCATCAATCTCACTATTTGACTGTTATTGACTAACAAAATATCATCAGTCTTCCTTTATCATGTCAGACACATTTTTGCTAAATAATTAGCAACGTCTAAGTTAGCATGTTTACATGTTATTTTCTCTAATAAATTAGTGTCCTCTAATAAGATGATGACGAGTCAGTTTTGATGACATGACAATACAATTTGACGTTGATTTTTTTAAAGAATATGTAAGTTTAGTATTAATAATAATTTATAAAATATTTTTATGAAAATATATTTGATATTAATAAATATATTTGAATAGTTTGATTGACAAAATTGAAAGATTAGTGATTAAAATAGAGATAGTTTACCTATAAATTTATACGATCTCTAACATGCGTGTACTTATTCTTCTATTATTAAATAATTTCTTAATTTCATGTAAATATAGTTATATATTAATATTCTCCAATAATTGATCGAGTATTTAAAAATTCTCATATTATTCTGTTTTGTGTGAGTTTAAATTTTAACATTTATCTAGAATGTAAAAACTCTCCCTCTAATCATAAAAAACTACCACCACTACATACTTTTTTTGGATCAAAGAGGACGTAGCATTATTTATAAACATTCCTTGCACCGAATAGAAATAAAGAGAACCAATTAAGCATTGGTTCAGTCCCAGTATCTTTGAATCTTTATAGAACTCAACGAATCCAAGAAACGCCACAATCAGATTGGGATACCCAAACAAGGAAAGCTCGAGAAACGTTGTGACCTCAAGTTGATAAATACCCATTAATCTGAAAATACCCAATTGCATGAGAGGGATTTATTGGGGTGGGACAAATTCATTGAATAGCTAGCTTTAGTCATGTATTTTGATCTGCTTAATAAATTGATGGTTTTGTTTCTCTTCCTATGTCTCTCATTGATCTGCTTAACAAATCGATAGTTGTTTTTAAACAAGGTTTAGGATTTCACAACCTTGTGAATGAGCTTCTCTCTTACTACAACCAAGCTTGTTTTTGGTCCTTCCATGGTTCAATTTTAGATTGAGAATTTGGTTTAAAATTAGAAGAATATGAGATTTGTTGGAGAAGATGAAAGGGTCTAATTCGTAAAATATTAAAATGTTCAAGGGTTGATTTTTTAGAATTATGATCAAACTAAAATAAATTGTAATTTTTGAGGGCTAAATCTATTATTATACCAATTTTATCATGTCATCTACCATCAAATTTTTAACGACAACAGATTAATTTATTGTTTTTTTAAATCGTATTAGGGAAGGCGTAAAATTTTACGGATTTCGCATCGAACCCGTTCCATTTGGGGCGAGTATGAATTTTGTGGTAATTGGCAGATGTGGATGTCAAAATTCATACCCATCGTGAGTAGTGGATAAACCCCCCCACACTACCCAATATATGAATTATGGATCGTTATGAATTTAGGGATAAGTTCACGAGATATTATGTAAATCTTAATATTACGAAGGAGTGCACCTTGTAATTTTACCATTATGATTTTTTAATTATGTTTGATATTAGTGGTTGTTTGGCTGACAAGTTTAGCGGGTATGGGCAGGATGGTGGATACCTATCTAGGTAGTGGGGTGAATTTAGAAATATACCTATGTGGGCGAGTGTGGATATAAAATTGTTTCTGCCGTGGGTGGTAGATATTTAGGAAGGGAGATGGAGTATCCGCACCCGCACGCCGTGTTTGCTATACTTAAATTAGATTAATCATTTATAACTTTTTTGTAGTCGTAAAACTTAAAAAAATATATTTTATAATCGAGGAACTATTTATATAATTGACCCTATTATATATTGCTAACATGCCTCTACATTTTATAGTCGTGGGACTCGTTAAAAATGTTCTATATTCAAGAGACTATTTATGTAGTATAATGCTAACATGCCTCTGCTTGTAGCTTGAATCGTTATATAGAATGCCAAAAATGTTGTGCATTTTGCTCTATTAGCGGGACTTGATCCATGGACGTCCAGATACATGAGTTTGATGGGCTGCTCTCAAATCTCAATGTCTCTGGGCCCAATGAACATACAAAAATGGGAAGTATAATAGAGATTGCAATATCATACACTAATTTAAGTAGATTTTTCTATAGGATTTTTTTATAGGGTGCCAGAGCTTTCTCACATGCTTCTTTCAATCCCTAGGTCTTGGGTTCTAAATTCAGCAGGAGCACTCCTCTCTCCTTTTTCTCCTAGATCTTAGGATTAATTCCCAGCATGAGCAATCTCTATTCCTTTGTTAAAAAAAATAGACTAATATGCTCTAACAATGAGGTAGTCAACTGGTGAACAATTCCGCAGCCAGGAGAAAGAGATGTTTCAGGGTTGAGTTTAACATTAAATGATTTACAGCCAGGGACGGACGCGGGACTTTAGGTTAGGGGGCGAACTTATAATTTTTTAGGGGCAAACTTATAAAAATTAAGTGGGCAAAAATAGATTTTCAATAGAAAATTTTAAAAAAATTCTAAATCGTATAGGAATTTCAAATTTTTAGGGGGCGGCCGCTCCCTCTAGCCCCTCTCGGTCCATACCTATTTACAACAATCGCATATATGTGACATGAAAATTGGATCGACAGTGATGAACCTCCTGTTGAGTTTCATAGGAAATAAACTAGTCTAATCAATCAAATAACCGCAGTAGAAATATTATCCTACGAAAAATTTCTAAGATCTCATGAAATCATATTAATGTACTACAGGGGAAATCAAAAAGTTACCTTGATCTTTGATTCAATAATCTCATTGTGCTGAGGCACTACCTTTCTGAAAGACAACCGCCATCTACAAGTATCCGCACGCGAATAGACGACGAACGGTTATCGGAATGCTAGTTCCTCTCAAGATTTCGAAAATAGAGATTTTGTGGTTTTGGTGGCTATTCGAAAAACTCAAGTAAGTCAAAACCCTTGGCATACATACATATATAAGACTTGATTAGGGTTAGATTGAGTTCACTATTATAATTTAATTAAAACTCTTTTAAATAAATTATAATTTAAAATAAATTTCTTTATCTGATAAAGAATTAAAATTCAACCAAAATCTAGATGATGTGATTTATTTAATAATATTATTTATTTAAAATAAATAAATAATATATTTTAAAACATATTTATTATCCAATAAGGAATTTAAATCCAATCAAATCTAGATAATGAGATTATTTAATAATATTATTTATTTAATATTATTTTTGAAAAATAATAAAACAAATAAAATATGCTATCACAAGAATACAAATTTAACTTCTTTAAATTCGAATAAATAATCTCTAACAATATAATTTAAAATAATCGCATTATCTTAAATTTATTATTGAGAGTAATAACCACATCTATTCTTATCCATTCTTAGTGTGCGACCCTATAGGTTCAATTAACGTTGGCAGTAGATAAAATCACATTTTATTCTATAAGTCATAAGTGGCCTCTAGCATTATGACTACCCAAGTTAAATAAAAAGCTCATAATCCGCGACAACCTTAATTCAATTTATGTCATAATCCTTTTATCTCACAATATCTTGATAGAATATAAGGCATGAAAAATGTTAATCTTATATCCTTCTATCTTTAGTTTCCCAATGCCCAATTGAACTGACTAAACAAATGACATTGATCTCTATCAACTCATTTGAGCACGGCCATGCATTTCTCAGTCTCAATCATCGAGGGGCCTAGAGATATCTCTCTTAAGAGGGATAAATTTCATCTTAATCACTCACATCTCACTGCATGATTCCTTATTGTGTTCAAGCATAACTGTAACCCCCTCGACCCGGCCTAGACACCCGACTGAATCGAGAGAACTACATTAGGTTTGCCGAAGCAAACCGGAGAAAGGTTACAAAAATTCGGTCCTTTTTTTTCTTTTATCTTGTCTAGATGCAGATTATTAATCATGCGTGTTCATACTCGCAGTAGGTGAATTTTTGAAGGAAACAAATCATAGAAAGGCAATTGATTGCATCACATTCACCTTGAGGACCAAAATGTAAACCGTTTAAATTAAAGAACCAAAATTGAAATTAAGGTTACCAATCCTCAATTAGTCTGTTTACATGCCCACATTCCAAATTCAGGTAAAAAAGATCATCCATACTCATTCAATTGCAACATCAACATTTAGGGACTAAAATGAAATAAAACAGAACCTTATTTCCATGACATTAAAAGCTTTAACGGCCGCTAATATCGATACGCCACTAGCCGTATCGATACGGTCTAGCAACCCCGTTTTGATACGTTGCAAGCTGTATCGGTACCCCACGTCAGATTAAAACCTGATTTGAAATTTGTCAAAGGTCGTACCGATACGGGTTACAGGTGTTTCGGTACACGGGGTCCATCCCAAAAAGTATTTTCCAAAAGCATAAAACCGTACCGATACCCTTGAGCCCGTAATGATACGCTTAAGCTTATATTTCCTAGCCGTACCGATACCCGAACGCCCGTACCGATCTCAGGTGCCTAAATTCGCCTAGCCGTACCGATAAGATCCCCCGCGTGTCGGTACGCTTGGGCCTGTAATGTTATTTCTAGCTGGTTTTTCACACAAATCTAGATGCAGTTAGGTCCTAGCAACTTTCATACATGCATATAAGCATCCAACAAAACATATATCAACACTTGCACCAAGATTTAGCCACCATGCAAGCTTAGGCCACCCAAAGGATTAATCTAGAGGCATGCTCCCTAAAATGCCCCACTAAACATACCATGTTGCTTAAATAAACATTTTCCATCATAAGCATCATACCAACATCACAACAATACCATACTCAACATGTTAAGCCCATAAAAGTATGCCATCCATGCAAAACCATCTAAATGTATACCTAGATAACCACACGACATCAACCATAGGTAACGATGCACAAAATGCATAACAACATCAATCAAACCCCAAAATCACAGCATTACACATTCTCAAAATTAGGGAAAACAGAATTACAAATCCCAAAATCCATGGAGAACACATTGCCTTATTAACCAGAAACTAAAACTAAGTTCATACTCAAATAGTCTTGTCTTTGGATCACTTAGTCCTTGCCTTTGCTGCCTCCAAGCTTTAATGCTTTGCATCATTAGGGGAAAAGAGAGCGTAAGCACACTTGCTTAGTGAGGATGCTCTTAAAACAATGATGCATTAAAACCCTTAAAAATCAAACACTTGTTTTCAAACCATGCTTACAACCTAAGCAAGTTCCAATGATTCCAATTCAATACATGCATATCGGACATATGCAAAACAATATATTCCACATGCTTAAATCCCTAAAGCATTATATACAAGCCATGCTTAAATTCCAAAGCATTATAATCAAAACCAGACTTAAATTCCAAAGCATTATATACAAAACCATGCTTAATTTCCAAAGCATTATATACAAAACCATGCTTAAATCCCAAAGAATTAAAAATAGCTTCAACAATAGAACTTTCATATATTGGAAATTATAGTGACCTCAGATAGTCAACCACTATCCTTGATTAGCCGACCGCTAATCTTTAGTTAACCGACCGTTAACTTTACACATCGGATACACGGATCTCCCTTAATGACTGGCCATCATCAAGTTTACACCATGCCGACCGCATGAGGTAACAACCTCGCCGACCGCAAGTTTTAAATCAACAAGGGGAATCGACCGCTCAACCTAAGTGATAATGACATAGTCCGAGTAGCCGACCGCTATACCTCAAGGACCCTTAACCACGATCAATTTTTAAACATATTATAGTGCACTTTATCCTATGGCATGCCAACTATATCCAAATGTTTTCTCACCTTGTCACATAGTCAATATATCATTTACAAAACCATTTACTTACTGTTTTACAATGCATTACACAAAACCACCACATATGCAAATCACATTGCCCAAGCAATACCACATTCCCGACCGTAATGAAAACCAATGCTCACTAGCATTTTATATACTTTTAAACCTTTGCATATGAACTCAAAATCATGCATTTATAGTAAGTAAAACCAGCCATATTTACGACTAAAATATGAATTACACATGCTTATATCCGATCCGATATTAAAGAACAAATGAGGGAAACTTACTTCCAAGCTTAGTTAAGTGTTTCAAACTTAACCTAAACTTCCAAAACCACTTTCAAACCTTTGAAAGACTTTTAAACTCATTTCCACTCACCGCTTTCACTTCGCCTTGCTTGCTAACGCGAAACAAGCACCCGACAAGCCTCAAACCACCTCAAGATGCTACGGTTTGATTATCCCCTATTTTGGCCACACAAAACCAAAGGAAACATGCATTAAAATGCATCAAACTCTCTATTTCAAACCAAAATCCCGTAGCTCTCAAGATGCCCACTCAAAACTCATCCGAAACTAACCTCAAACACTTATCAATCTTAACCCGGCCATATTATAACGATTCAATACATCAAACTTCATCAATTAACATCTAAAAACTCATTCATAATATCCTTTTACTTCCAGCAAAGATCACACTCCAAAAACAACCAAAAACCTTAAGCTAACAACCTAGATAATTAGAGATTCAACCAATTCTGGGATTCTATTGATAAAAACAACTTATCCACATTATAATACATCCAAAATAAGATTGAAATCAATCCTCAACACTGGAAAAATAGATCCAATTCAAAAATCACTAGATCCATCAATTAAACCTCAATTAAGCTAAAATCCATAATTAATTAATTAAAACCTATTAGAAAACATATGTAAAGAGTCAAGAACTTGAGAATTTCAGTAAAGAACCTTTTATTAGAGAAGAATGGAACTTACCTCCAATGAGTGAGTTTCCCCTTAATTGGATGTTTTCCTCTTGAAAAACAATGAGATTCAATGAGATTTTTGGAAAACAAGTTGAAGAATCATTTAACAAATCAAAGAATAAAGAAAACAAGATCATTACCTTGAATCTCCGATGAGAAAAATAGTGTTTGGCTGAGAGTATTTTGAGAGAAAATATGAGAGAAAGAAAGTTACGTCAAATTGTGATTTGGAAAAATAACTACCCTTTTAACTAAATCCTTTTTAACTCCTTTAATTAAAACTCTTTTAAAAATGATCCTAATTAAGAGGAAACTCAGATTAGACCAAATGGTAAAATAGCTCCTTAAAGATTCAACAAACTGGCGTAAGACGCGATCGGTCGGATGTCACTCAACTGTTGAGTAGAAGATGAGTGGTACCCTCACCGTCTAAGCATTCTTCGTCCCCTCTGAAAATTTTGGTAGGCATTCGTGGATACTCAGATCCGCATATGGTGTCCACAAAAATTGTACAAATAAACTTTATTTTAAATATTTACATCAAATTCAATATTAAATTCAAGCTCCAAATATTTACCTCATTCCCGGATTCATTTTCAATGTCCTGTCTCATAGCCCTTAGACCTTTCGCCAGACCAACATGGCTTAAATTACCGCTTCACCTACAGAACAACCAACATAACTTTAATATTAAAAAATGGCTACCTAAAAAATTATTAGTTTTTTTAAAAAAATTATTTGTTTCCTTACCTCCGGCATAGTGGAAAAATGTAAGGACTCGGCATGCTTAGTTTAGGGCGTAAGAAAGGCATTCTGAACCACGCCCAAGACTGCAACAAAAGAAGACAACCTCCAATGTCGTACTTCTCAAGATTTGTGATCTTGCATAACTCTCTAAAGAAAAATGCCAGTATCGCCGATCCCCAACTCATTCGACCGACTTCATCAAAATCCCGCCAATGCCGCAACCACAACATGTGTACTTTGTTGCGAGATTTTTCCAGCTCCAATATCCCGCTAATTATTTGTAAAATATGCGCGCGAGCATATGCCTACAATAGAAAAAAAATATATATTAAAAATTTTAAAAATTATTTTTTTATTAATATTCAAAAAAAAATTATTTACCATCCTCACATCCGCATTAGCGCCCTCCGGTAAATGGCTATAATTTTCCCACAGCCACAGCGCCACCATCCATCCGATCTGGTGCAGCCCCTAGCAATTCAAAACACAGTCCACGCCAGTCACCACTACTGTGACCGGTAATAGCCTCTCCGTCTACCGGTGACCCAGAATATGCGACACGTCCTCCAAGGTTATCGTCGCCTCACCGCACGGAAGGTGGAATGTGTGTGTCTCCGGCCTCTACCTTTTTACAAGGGCATTGATCAAATCAACATCCAATTTTGCACCGCCAATAATTTTGGATACATGCCAAAATCCAGCCCTCGAAATATATTCTTCTAGACGGCGTGTCGGGTCTATTCGTCATCCGAGTGATAAAGACTTCGAGACAACGTTTCATCCCATCCTAAAAAAATTAAACATCCACACCTTAATTTCAATTTTAAACTACCGTATTTTTTTTAAAATTTAACTATACCAAAACTGAAAAATTAAATTTAAAATAAATAAATAAATGAAGCTTACATTTTTTTGCCAAAAATCGAATACGTGTTTATGATCCAACCTTATCAGAGAGCCCTCCATTATAGCGAATCTGAAATATTACATAAAGGGATTGAGAGAGAATATTTTTGTTTTGTTTTGGTGTGATTTTTGTGGGGGTATGGGGGTATTTATACTATAACCCGCGTCGGTTCAAATGCGTATTTAAGTAAATTCGCGTTGTATCATACGCGAATTCACTAAATATACAAAAATACGCATTTTTTGCAACGCAAATTTCTTGTCAGTCATTAATATTTCAACCAGTTCGTTTGACTGCGATAAATGCCTCATAATATTGCTGAATTCACGTCCTACCAAACACGGAATCATTTTACTGCATATTAAAATCAAGCCAACGGATAAGACATGCCACATTAAACTGAATACGCTTTTTGTTAAACACGTATATTGAATCTGCGTTCTGCAAAATGCGAGTCCTGCTTATGTGTGCTAAATGAGGAGTATTTTTTCAAATATATTTTAAAAGGGGTTAATTATCTGATTTTTTTTTACCAAAAGTGAATATTGAAACAATAATGCCCCTTCCTTCCTTCCTTCCGCTGATTCCAATAAACTGAACTGACTACTTTGACAAATCTTTTGTCTTTATTCTCCTCACACGTCATCTCCCTAACACCTACCATCCTACGTGGAGTAATTAAAAAAAAGTAGTTGTAATATTTTGCATGAATATCTTTCACAGGGATTTCGACGGAGTTAATTTAACACAATTAATGAGAAGACTGAGTTAATAATTTTGTGCCTTGTTTTGAAACTAGTATTGGCTCACCAAGCTAGGAAAGGGTCTAATCTGCTGCTGCTTTAAGGATGTACAGTCCGATGTCTATTACGGGTCAATCACCGCAAATATCTCCTTTTTTTTTGTGAGAATAGTTGTAGAATTTATTCATCCCTCCTTATAGTCAATCACCGCAAATATCTCCTTTTTTTGTGAGAATAGTTGTAGAATTTATTCATCCCTCCTTATAGTAGGTTTTCGTAGTGATATTAGGGTACATATTCGATCGAGTCGAGTCAAATTAAAATATTTTAAATTAATTGAGTTAAATAATAATAATTTATAACTTTAACTTTATTTAAAAAAATTTAAGTTGAGTCGAGTTATTCAAGTTATGTTTAAATTTAATTTTAAACATTTATAATGTTATAATACTAATTAGTTCAAATTTAAAAAAGCCTATAACCATATATATGTGTGTGTTTTTTTCACATTTTTCATATGTAATATATATACTCAACTCAAACTTAAAAATTGATCCATTAATTACTAAAAATTTCGAGTTATTTGAATTTCTATTTTATAATTCAAACTTTATTTAAAAAAATTCAAATCGAGTTTATAAAATTATGACTTAAATCAAGATAAGTCAAATATTTTCACATCAAATCAAGTTAAATAATTTAATTTTTTCGAGTATGTTTTTTAACATTCCTAGATGTGATAACTTCTCTTAAACAATTGGGTGGCGGAGGGGGTATGGGGTTAAGGTATTATATAAAAGGGTAGAGTCCACAAATTGTCACTGAACTTTGTTAAAAAAACAAAACGGTAACTAAATTTTCAAATGATACAAAATGGCAATTAAATTTTATGTTTTATAACAAAATGGTAACTCGACTGTTAAGTACTTAACGTGGTTGTTATAAAACTTTGTATAATAGCACATTTAATCTTCTATATTTACACATTCAATCAATTTAATCCTAATCCGAAAAAATTCACTAAATTTAACCCTCGTTATTTACACATTCTTTCATTTTGGTCCTTAAAGCAAAATTCTAAAGTTGTTCCACTACATTCCCGGCCACGCAACTTGCATAAAATGCTGAAATAGAATTCAAATTCGTATAATCCATATAATTGCAGGTGTTTGCATTAAATGATAATAATTTTTTGCATTATAAAATCTATAGGAAAATAATATAATTGTAGCTTTGGAGATTAGGGTTGTAAAACATGGAACTTTTGAGGCACTTATGGATTACTATGTGTCCAATGGAGCTTCGTTGAACCAAAGTACCAATAGTACTTTCCGGATGAAGGCCAACGTGGATCACGACCAACATAAAAGGCTAAGACATAGACATCAAGACATGACCAGGTCTCTACACTTTTCTTGCTTTTGCTGGAAATCACATTATCTTGCGCTTATCTTTTTGTCTTCCATTTAGTCGCATGCTTAGGTAATCTCTTTTTGATATTTGGAGGGTCTAGACAAATATATTAAATATAGAAAATAGTCTTAGAAAAATATTTAAATATAGATAAAACTTGAACTCTAGTATTGTTGTATTGTGTCATGCGAACCTAACCCACGTATTTTCCTTGATTTGCATTAAAATTTACCCATGTTGAACACAAGAAGAATCAAATCAAATTATCTATAGACCGGGTGGTTACGTAGGAGCAGGAACGAAGAATTGAGAAATCTAAGTCTGTAATGGAGTTGGCGACAGAAGTGGTTGTTATACACTGTTTCTTCACAATCTATCCACTGTATCGCAGAACTTTCAATTAATAATATCATGTAGATGTTAAAGCTTGACAATAGCCACACCATGGAGCAAGGAACTCAACCAACACAACTCTATCCAAATTTGAATTCTATTTCAGCATTTTATGCAAGTTGTGTGGCTGGGAATATAGTGAAACAATTTTAGAATTTTGCTTTAAGGACCAAATTGAAAGAATGTGTAAATAACGAGGGTTAAATTTAGTGATTTTTTTCGGATTATGACTAAATTGATTGAATGTATAAATATGAATGATTAAATATGCTATTATACAAAGTTTTATAATAGCCACGTTAAGCACTTAAAAGCTGAGTTACTATTTTGTTACAAAATATAAAGTTTAATTGTTATTTTATAACATTTGAAAGTTTGGTTACCATTTTATTTTTTATAATAAAGTTTAGTGACCATTTGTGAACTTTATCTTAAAAAACCGGCTTCATGTATAGTATGTATATGGCGTTACACCAAAGATGGTAATCAGATGTCACGTGATAGTGTTATTCAAGGCTTTGTAAATAAATGTTTGCGTCAAGAAGCAATGGGAATTCCTGCCAAGTTTCGAGGGTGGACTGAAAGCTGCATCACTGCTTCTAGATTCTCGGTCTCACTCAATGGGAGTTTAGTTGGCTATTTTAAAGGAGGTAGTAGGTTCGACAGGGAGACCTGTTTTATCTGCTCTCTTAGATAAGGCTGCGAAATTTGGCATCTTCAAATATCATCCAAAATGCAGTAGACTATCTCTCACACACCTATGCTTTATCGATGACTTGCTCATCTTTTGTCACGGCTCATTAGATTGGGTTTTAAGTGCCCTAGAGTAATTGTATAGTAAGTCGGAGCTGAAATTGAATGCTGATAAAACTGAGTTGTTTGCTAGTGGAGTAGATGCATGCTTGCTTGATTCTATCAAGAGCCTCACGGGATTTAAACTTGGCAAGCTTCCACTCAGATATCTTGGAGTGACTCTGGTAACAAAGAAATTGATTGAAAAAGAATATCTTCCGTTGCTAGATAAAATCCGAGACAAACTTGCTACATGGTCTCACAGAAAGTTAAGTTACGGTGATATACTGCAACTGATTAAAGCGGTCTTGGTAAGTATCTTCAATAACTGGAGTAGGTAGCTTATTATCCCCAAGGTTGTTATCATAAAATTGAACAACTCTGGATGCTATTCCTCTAGAAAGGGAAAAATATTTCGACAACTGATGCTAGAGTCGGTTGGCAATAAATCTGCCTTCTCAAATTCAAGGGAGGTTTAGGGCTAAAAAATCTTTATAGCTGGAACAAAACCTGCAGTCTTGCTAATGAAGCATATTTTGACAGGTGATGGCTCATTGTAGGTTGCATGGATTAAGGAGTACATGTTCAAATGAGAGGACTTTGGACAGATTGCAATAAAGCCCTATTTTAGTTGGACTTTGAAAAAACTCCTCAAGCAAAGGGATGAAACGTTGGAGCTATTCGATTTAGTAAGCTGGCCACAGGTGAGCACTAGATGGATTTGGGATAAAGTGGGAGACAAACGTACTAAAGTACCATGGGAAAAAGCTATTTGGTTTCCTAAACATGTTCCAAAACTCTCCATTATTTTTTGGATGGGGATCTTAGACAAGTTACCAACTAAAGATCGTCTTGGGCATTGGGGTTTAGCTACGAATGGCTTATGCCTGCTGTGTGGGACTGAACTTGAAAGCAGGAATCATTTGTTCACGGATTGTTCTTTCACTTGCGAGGTTTGGGGAAAAGTAATACAAGCATGTGGGTTGCAAAATCAACACTTTCAGCACTGGGATGACAAATTGAGATGGATCGTGAATAACTGCAAAGGGAGGTCTCTATTGGTTCATATTTTGAGATTGTTTTGGACCGGTCTCCTATACTACATATGGCAGGAATGAAATCACAGAGTATACAAAAACACGCACCATTCGATTGATGATATTTTTGGCCTTATACGCTACATTGTTAGTATTAAATTGTACAAGTTTCACATAGATAGATTTGATAGCCACACGAGACACTTGAGTACAGTTTGGGGAATTCAATATTACTGAACTCTGATATCCTCTCTTCCGATTGTTATGTTCTTTGTAGCGGATTCTGCTTCCTTGCATGAATAACAACAACCATTTATCCAAAAAAAAAATTATTTGCATCAATTTCAAGGCAAAGAAACATGAACGAACAAGTGTAGATCGAGTAGAAATGTTTGCTCTTTTTTGGTATCCCTATTTATGCTTCAATACTAAAAAAATTGTAGTTTAAGATTAAAATTTAGGGTTAGGACTAAAGACTAGGATTTAGAGTATTGGATGTATAATGTGTTTTTAGGGTTTTTTGGTTTAGGAATTATAATTTAAGGTTACGACTTAGGATCCATAACATTCCTATGGCATTTATAAACAAAAAAATGAAGAAAAATAGGCAACTTTTTGCTCAAGGGTTTGGGATGGCTGCTGCTGAGGAAATCCTTAAGTTGGTTTTCAACTCACGATGAGTAGAAGACTCCTCCTCCCTGATAAACAATTGGGAAATGAAATTTAGAGGGAAGTCTGGGGATGAAGCGGTGAAGCCTAATTAAAAAGGCTTCCAGGAAAAAACATGTTATGAAAATCGAATCTCTTTCGATGAGGTTGGCATGATCGAGTTAAGTGAGGACCCTTATGGCAATGATATCACAACAATTTCCACCTTGAGGACGACCTCCAAACTTATCCCTTGTTGAACTCTCTGAAGAGATGGACTCTGTTGATACTTGTACAGCAACTGCAACAAGTATGAATCCCTTTATGCGCACCACTTACGATGAATTTTAAGTGGGAACGGGAATGTTTTCCTATCTTCCTTACAAGAACCGCAATGTTTTTGTTTGTTTGTTATGTCAAGATGTGGTGATCCCCTTCGCCTCGGGTCTTCCATCCACTCACCCTGTTCCTTTCTCGACTTCGTTTGAGACGTTGGAATCGCCTATGATAGGTTTTCATCCATTCAGACTGCTGATGACTAGGACCCTTTTTGTCTTTTCTGGAGAGTGGTATCGAATGGGGCTGATGATTGGATCGTTTTAAGTTTTTCCTGTTTTGTTTGCCTGCTTTGTTTCAGGCTTTGTGGCTGTGTTGTGGTCTGGCCAATTTTTGTCTGCATGGAATTGGCTACTTCTATGACTTTCTTTCCATATTTTCCCTTTTATGTATTCTCTTTTTCCTTTGAATGCAATGGTTCTTTTAGGGTCAAAAAAATCATAATACTGTTTTGTTTTTCATACAACCCTATCTAACTGAACGATCTGATCCAATGTTTTAAACATGTTTTTTGGCATGAGCAAAGAGGGCATGTTTCTATTCAAATGGGAAAATAATTATAGATTCTGTAAATTGTTACAAAAAAAAGGGTAACGCCGCTATTATGTTAGGGTAATTATAATCAAAACTTGATACAAAAATAATTTTTAATTTAATTATTTATGTTTAGTTGGAGTCTTAATTTTTTCTTATAATTTAGTACATGAATCGATACTAATCATCCTTACAAGGTAAATTTTAGTCACACATAACTTAATTTGAACAAAGATGAATGTATGTTGTTTATTTTGAGCATGCATTATAATTTACTTATTTTTACTGATTTTCCTCGCTTCAATTTTAGATTTATACCAAATTTACTTTATTTTATACAAACTATTGTAAACCTCTTATAATAATTAAAATTTTCTTATTCTTTAATAAAAATAAAAAACACAATTAAAATTTTCTTAAACCCAGATTCAATTTGTTTTTTTATAAGGTGTGTGCATTATCAAAAAATTAAGAATTTATATGAACATATATTATTTTATAACCACTTTTTAACATTAATTCGTTACTTTTTAATTCATTATTCTTTAATAAAAAAACATACGAAAAGCAGAATGAATAACGTGGAATTTAAGAATATAATGAATAAAAGTAACATTGGGGGATATATTTTCATCAATGAAGATAAAGTTTTAAGCAAAAATAAATAAGAGAAATAATGAAGAAAAAGTATAACCGACCATGAATGCAGATGCAGCCATTTCCTTTTTCCAATTCAATGTCACATTTAAAAAAATGTTGAAAAAAGCAACAACTGTAGTCGGTAGATCATTTTGTTGGATGATGTTTTTTTATTAATTCAATTTTAATGATGATATAATATAATATAAATGGTTTTATATTCTATTATCAAGAAGTTCCGCCTTCCATGTCCAAATTTGCAATACCCAAAAACATCAACATAAAAAATTGGTAAAAAAAAAAAAAGATTGACAACCATATTCCTGTGGCCCCATGAATGGTGTTTTATGTAATAATTTTATCGAGAAATGATCTAAAGTTCACTGTCAAAACCCATCGTTTACAGAAACTTAAGTATTGCATTTTGTATCCAAAATAAATTATAAATACAAACTTTTAAAGGTTTATATTTAATACACTCATCCTATGTAATTATATATATTTAGTAAATAAGATTACAATATATAATTGTAAATAAGTTTAATAATAAATAATCAATTTAATTTCAAAATGTGTACATAATAATGAGTTTGAAGTCTAGTTTTAAATGTCTTTAGAAAAATGTTAAAAGATCAAATCCATACAAAAGGTGAAAGCGATAAACATCCATAATTGTTAGGCCGATTAATGAATTTATAAGTGTCTCTTTTATATTAATTTAGATCCAAACATATTTTAATTACCATTTTTATATAATTGTGGATGGAATAAGATTTAAACTTCGGAATCACAATTGCCACTTAACTACAACATGACTATTCTTTTTTTGAATGGTCACAACATGACTATCCTGATTATCAATTTCATTGTATATTATAATACGTAATTTATAATGGAAAAAATTTTGATACACAGACCGTGTAAATTTTAGTTTACACGTGCCTTTTAGTTTTAGGGGTTAGAGTTTTAGTTTAGGGTTTAAAGTTTGGGGGTTTAGGTTGTAGGGTTTAGAATTTAAGGTTAGTGTTTAGAATTTTGTGTATAGGGTTTAATGTTTAGGGTTTAGTTTTTTAGGGTTATGGTTAAGAATTTAGGATTTGTGTTTTTATAGTGTAAATACACATGCTTGTGTAAAATTAATTTTACACAGCCTGTGTATCAAAGTTTTACCCATTTATAATTATAATTATCTAAATTAACATTGGTTTTAATTGCAATTATTATTATAATCATATTATAATTATAATTATTAGAACTCATCGGTTAGAAAACCCCAGCTGCAACTTACATTCCCTTTTTTTTTCTCTATTTGATCGCTTTCTAAACGGTGTTTCAAATACTCTTTTTTATCAACTTTATTTAGCCTGCATGGCTTCGATTTTCATGTTGATAGTCGACCACCGATTTTTTTTGTTTTTAGTAAAAATAATTTTATTTTTGTGGTACGTTTTTTTATTTTTATGGTACTATATCTCTACTTTTTGATATATTTTTTTTTATTTTTGTGGCACACATATCTGTTTGCTGACATTTTTTTGTCTTCTTTTTCTGTCATTATGATTTTTTTGTAATTCTGCTGATCTTCCCTGCTTTGACCCTTCGAATTGAATTTGGATATGCGATTTGCGTTCGTGGATGGTTTCTCACGACGTTCGGCTCTGATTTATGATTCTCAGTGTTTTTTCAATAACTTAACCTATTTTTTGGATCGTTTGCCGATGCAATTAGATTTATTCGTATTTATTTTTCGTTCGAATCTTTTGATTGAGTTTTTAATTTTTTTCATATACAATCCTTATATGATCTAAAGTAACTAATTTTTTCTATCAATTATATAAAAATGTTCAAAATATATTTGTAGTTTTTTATATAATTTTTAATAAGACTAATGCTTTTATTAAAAAAATTATTATTATAATCATTCTTGTACTGAATGAATGAAGGAACATGAAAATCTGGGTTAACAAGAACAAGCGTAACCTTAAATTCTTCACAGTTAGCAGTTGAAAAGAAATACTACTAATACTAATAATACAAGAAATTAAAATTTTAACTTTAAAAAAAGAAATTAAAATTTAAAAGTGAAGGGATGGTGAGAGGTCACACCTGCCCCAGGTATTAAAAAAAATCCGGAAATGGTTCAGGTTCGTGCACCTTCTTCCAATTCCAATTCAAGCAAATGTATTTCGGTAATAATGTTGTTTATTTATTTACTTATCTTTCACTTGTTCCCAATTTAATTTCTGTATATATAAATCACTTCTTTGCTTGCTTCTACAACAATCCAAAACCAATTCAAAATACCTTTACTTCTTTTTTTTTAAGATCTTTGTTTTTTTTTTTTTTGTTTCAAAACAATTACCTGCAGGTTAGTGAAACTAACAACTTTCATCATTTGTCCAAATTCTACACTTCTTTTTCTTATGTTTGGGTCTGTTCTTTTTTCTTGATTCCATATGCATTACATGAAGTCAAAGATCTTGTTTTGTTTTAATGTATTATGATACTTTTTTCTGGGCCTAGCCCTTGCTTGTTTTGGCTGAAAAGTTAGTCTGAACAAATGGGAAATAAAATTTGATTAGTGATTTCGAGTGGTTTGAATTCATGATTCTTAGGTAGAGAAATGTAAGAAACTTCTATTTTTGCTGATTTCGCAGGAGCATTTGATTCTTTTTACTGATACACTGGAAATTGAATGCATGCTCTTAAGTAGATTATATTATCTGGATAATTGCAGATATTCATATGTTAGTTTTACCCCTTTTTGCTCTTTGATATTTTCCCAGAACCTAGGAGATCATTTTGTAGAAAGGGTTTCAGAATTTAGGAATTGAACGAATCTTCATTTAGGCTATAGATTGTCTTTTGGTTATTGATGAACTTTAAATGAACACCAAGATTCGATGTGTGGATGCTTAGATTCTATGTTATTAGGCGCTCGTTTTCCAGTGTCGGATATGTTACGGCGGGTTCGATTTTTAGAAGCTTTTTCCATGTTTTCGGAGATAGTTATATATCTTTTGATTTTCTTTCCAAGGTAACATTGTTTCTTTTTGTAGAATGTTATTATCATGCGTGAGTAGATTATTGCCATTATCTTCTGAGGGTGCCGTTTGAAATGGTGATAGTTCACCACCACGAACTGTAACGATACGCGGAAGACTTCTTATAATGGATTTAAAACAAGCTTCTGATGTTGAACTTGTGAGTTCTACTTCTAAAATTCGGCATGAACTGTGGCTATTAGAAGAGATTGAATCCAAGAATGCAAAGTTTCCTTGCTGTCTAGTTTGGACTCCTCTCCCTGTTGTCTCATGGTTGGCACCCTTCATTGGACATCTTGGCATTTGTCGGGAGGATGGAGCGATTCTCCATTTTGCTGGATCAAATTTCGTGAATGTTGATGAATTTGCTTTCGGTGCCACGGCTCGATATGTTCAACTTGATAGAGAAAAGGTATAGTCTCGTGGTTGGCACCCTTCATTGGACATCTCTTCATGCTCACAAAGGCAGATACTGTTATGTGAGTTGATTTCTGTCATTAACTACTTTCATTGTTGAGTGTTGCTTTCCTCTGAATATGTCCGCGCATACATGCAAGCAAGGTTTCCAGCATTCTGAGTACGGGACAGCAGTCACATGGGACGATGCATTGCTGTCGAGTGCGCGCCACTTCGAGCACAAAAGCTACAACCTCTTCACGTGCAACTCTCATTCGTTCGCCAACTGTTTCAACCGACTCTGCTACAACGGATCGATGGATTCGAACATGCTAACTGTGGCTGCTCTAATACTATTTAAGGGTCATTGGGTCGACAACATGTCGATAATAAGATCTTTCCTCCCTTCCGCGGTGGTGCTCTGCCTTGGGTTAGTATTAGTCCGCTGTCCATTATTGGTTGGACTGTTCTCATTCTCTCTACTCCTTATGGGGCGGTTTCTGTTTTTTTAACTTTGTCTCAAAACCTTTTTGGAATGCTAGAGCCATTATTTTCAATAAAGTTGCATCTTTATAAAAGTGAAAGTTAAAGATGGAACGAGAGTTGGAGTTGTCACAAGATATCCTCTACATGTTCCTATCATTGAAATGGTCATCACAACTTTATTATATCATATACAAACATACATAGATATATGCGCTTCAAGAACAATCTCACCTTGTGTTTTTTAAGGCAACCAGCTTTGCTTTGTAATTAAGATAACAAAAGTGCTTTTAATTGAATATTGACTACCCATGGTCTATCGTACTCTCCAACTTGTATAATTTAGCAGTAAGCAAATTTTTTAAGGGAAGGAGTAAGGACGCAACTCAAACTACTCATTGGGTTGGCTCAAAAGTCCAATATCCCCAAAGGGTGTATCCGTCCAACAAAAATAATACATACATGAGAATAGATATTGGGTCAAATTTTGGTTTTGGTCCTACTGCTCAAACTCTAAAATTTCGCTACTTGTATAGCTAACACAATCAATCGTTTAAGTTAAAATGCTTAAGTAGAGGACTAAAATATAAATTTGATCATACTAGAGGGATCGAAACCACAATTAATCCATAGATATGTACGTGTGTGTATATAAATCCATTGAACCTACATCATTTGGTTCTTTTCCTTGTATGAACTTTTATACATTAGCCATGGACTCAACGGAAACGCCCCCTCATGGCCTAACCAAAGGGGAGTACTACGAGCTAAAGCTTCTCATTCAAACATACCATCCACAAATTCAAGCCCATCCCCAACACATGCAAGTCGCTGATAACGCAACGCATAAATACAAGCACTTCATCAAGAGCTGCAACATGAGCAGCAACGGCGGCGTCGGCAGCATTAGGGAAGTCAAGGTCGTGTCGTGCCTTCCCGCATCGACGAGCACGGAGAGGCTGGAGATTCTGGACGATGAGAAGCATATACTAAGCTTTCGGGTGGTGGGAGGGGAACATAGGCTGAGGAACTACAGGTCGGTGACGTAGGTGAATGAGTTCCATAAAGAAGGGGAGTGTACATCATTGTTTTGGAGTCGTATATAGTGGATATACCGGAAGGGAACAGTGGGGAAGATTCAAAGATGTTTGTGGACACAGTTGTGAAGTTGAATCTGCAGAAGCTAGGCGTTATTGCAATGGCTTCTCTTCATGGACATGATTGATTTCATTACATATTTTGAGGAAGATGACGGGTAAGATTCTCTTTCGAAACTATGCGTAGTTGACATTTTGAAGAAGTTGGTTTTTTTCTTCTTCCTCTTATTTCATTATTAGTGGGGGTTTGACAGATTGGGAATTGGTTTGTATCTTAGATTCTGTTGGGCGATGAATATTTGAGGTCAATTATTATGGGGTATTTTTTATAATTATGTTGTATAATTTTTTTAACACATCAGCCGGTCAGTTTTATTGATAAACAAAAATAGGTTGTAAAATATTTAGAAAATAATAATAAAAAAGAAAACAATAAATCTAAAAAGAAAAGATAAGTGTTGCACCGGTCAGACCTGATACTTCTTCTTTGCACCAAAGAAAAATTTCTACAGTCCATTGTACGAAGGTTTTTGGAAAGTTGTCAAAACACGAACTAGATTAAATCTCTAAAATTGCAACCATCTTTCATGCCTATTCTCAAAAGTGACGATCTGTTGTAGATATGTTGGCCTCAGTATCCTTCAACCTAAATGTTTGTCAAGTGGTGGAGAAGTTGTATTTTGGGTGTATGTGATGGAAGCAAAAGATAAAGAAAATAGCACAATGATTTAGAGTGGTTCGACTTTCTAACAAAAGCCTACATTCACTACCTTAGCTTTATCACTAAGGATTTCAACCAATTCACTAAGAATTAGTTCCCTTTTCTAGGCTTAGGAGTCAACCCTTACAATCCTAGACCCAATTACCAAGTCTAGCATCCAAAGCTCACAAACCAAGTTTTGGAAACACTCTCAAACAAGAGATTTCTTAAGCAAACTGAAATCCCTCTAAAAGGTGTTTGTTTGCACTCTAAAGCTACTTTAAAACGTTTAAAATCATTTCCAAAACCTCTCAAAATCTTCTCGAACTTATTTTCAAGTTGTTTGGACTTAGGAACAATTTTGAACTCTTTTCAAATTAGTCCAAAACTATTTTTCAATTATTATATCAAAACAAAAATTCTAACAGATTACATCAGCAAACAACCCAAAAAGGATCAAATGACCACCGTAAAATACGAACCAGAAATAAGCATCGTGAGGATTACCGTACGAACACTAAAATCTCGCAAAAGTAACCATAGAAATGTGCTAGAAGGCATAGACGTGCCATAAATGCAAAGAAAATGTGCCACCGAGATAGTGAGAAGTGCAACAGGATATGCAAAGAAAAATAAAAAAAAATATCTAAAATCAAATAGACGAAAACGATTAGAAATATGAATCATCGACGGTCGACAAATAGCACCGACTGGTGCTATGTTATACAACCTTTAGATTGATTAATTCGATCTAAATTTTATAAAAGGTTGAAATTTCTTCTAAAAAATATATAATAGAAATAAGTTTAGGCTGAAAGCAATGTATGAGTCAATTCAGATGATGAGTTTGATGTTAAATATCATTTCTGACGATGGCTTCGATATATTAAACATAATTTCTGATAATGCATATATATATATATATATGCATGTATGTATAATGTTACATTATCATTAGCTTTAATCTCCTATTTATAATAGTTTGATGATAAAATGGGTTGACCATTTCAACTATATATTATGTATTTTCTACTTTTGTAGACATTTTGTATATTATGGCCGATATAATTCTCCACTTAACAATTAACATATTCCAAATATGGATTTGAGATGGGACAAAGCTAATTTGGAGAGTCGAGATAAAACACTATGTTTTTTATATTTTTCTATTCATTGGAAATTGAAAAATATATTAAAAACAAAAATATAAACGTGTTTTGGATAATAAAAATATGAAAACACATTTATTATTTATTTTCTAATAACAAAGATATGAGAAATAAAATAAACATACTACATTAAATATGAAATTTTACCGGTTTTTAAAGTTTTAACATTTAAATATGCTTTAAAATAAATTTATTGAGTGATTTTTGTGGTAAAGGATGATGTTTTAAGTGACTCAAGTTTGAACAACGTAATTTGCAGGTGTCCATAAATTTATTTAAATATGAAACTAGACTAAAATACTATCTTATAATCGAATTAGAATGTTTAAATAATAATTTAATAATTACATGATTCTGAAATTATGTCAATTCATTTAGTTAAAAAATTATTTTTTCATATATTTTTATTTTTAAGAATTTTGAATCAAACATGCTTCTTTCATTGTTTTCTATTTTCTGTTTTCATTTTTTATTTTCTAAAAACTGTAAAACATGATTAGTAAATAGAAATAAATATTCATTTTCAATGATAAAAATACTAAAACATGTTTATTTACGCATCTTCTCACAATAAAAATATAATAAATAAAATTAAAATTAAATTTAATACATTTATATAGATTCAAATCAGGATCATAGATTTAAAATATATAAATTATTAGAAAAAAAGTGAGAATATTTTTTTGTGTTTACATGGATTTGAATCCGGCTCAATCCATTAAGTTTAAAAATAATTGTTTTCAACTTTTTCAATTTACAAAATATTTTTAGTGAAAACAACTTTTTATTGTTTTTTAAATTTTACATATTTTCATTTTTTAATAAATCGTTTTCAAAAATTTCAACCAAACTTATTTTTTTCATTGTTATTTATTTTCTGAAATCAAACAGAAGCTAAGAAATTAAAAACGAAAATGACATCTATTTACTGAAGCAAAATATTTTTTTATAAAAATAAGTTTTCACCATTTATAAGTTAAATATATATTTTTGCATAAAAATAATGATATAGATTGTTCATAGATCGAATTCAAAATTAACGTCAATTAAATACCTAATATCAAAGTCTTTACAACTCTATAAGTAATTCGGTCAGTTATGTTAAATAACTTAAAAAGATTCATGGGAGTGGTTTGAACTTTGAGAAGGGAACGATGCTTGTTATTGTCTCCTTCGGAACTTCCTAGATAAGATATGATCTTGCAAATATATATAAAAAAATTAAATTTACTCGTATCAAATATATATATATATAACTACATTTGTGACACACTCTGATTTCATATAACTTGTAGCTGTAATTGGTTGTATACGCTAAACTCCATGAATCATGTGCTGGTTCTCTTGAAAGTGATGGAAAATCTTGAAGATGATGGTTAAAATAAAAGAAAGTGAGTACGTGTAAAACACATTTTCGTGTGGTTCCAATGTGAAGCCTAAATATATCACCTTTCCTCCCTGCAAAGTTTTTGATCAAACTTGCTGGGACATGCGACTACGAAAGAAAATCCCATGAAAAAAACTTTCTTCTTCTCAAACACCAATCTTAGCCGTTTACAACTATGCAGGTATGTGTGTAGATTAGGGGTGGACAAAATTCAACTCGACTTAAAAAAATTGAATTATTTGACTCGACTCTAGGCAAAAAAAACTCGACTCATTTTGACTCGACTCAAAAAAATTTCAAATAAAATTTGAGTTATAAAATAGAAATTCATAACTCGAATAACTCAAAAAATTTTAGTAATTAGTTGATCAGTTTTCAAGTTTGAGTCAAGTCTGTCAATTTTGCCTGAAATATTATGTATATCACATATGAAAATATGGAAAAAAAATATACATGTATGTTGTATATGGATATAGATAGCTATTTAAATTGGAGTCAATATATATTATAACATTATAAATAATTATAATTAAATTTGTACATAAACTCGAAAATTTGACTCACTCGACTCGAATTTTATAAACTCGACTCAATTCGAAACATTTTCAAATAAAATTTGAATCATAAAATAGAACTTGTAAACTCAAATAACTGAAAATTTTTTAACTCGACTCGATCGAACGTCCAGTCTTAATGTCATTAGGAGAAATAAAGCTTGTGAATGTTTTCCAATCATCAAATCCACAAGTTTTTTTTTCCCGTGATGCTACCACATTTATGTCTAGAAACGGAGCGGAGATGAGCTTATCTTTTCTTTTTTTGGTTTGTTTCCCACGAGAAAGAGGAGTCAATCAATTAAAGGTGGTAAACCAACTTATCAGACAACTTTGCATCTATTGATCGTGTGGATCGGCAGGCTAACAGGATATTATTGGTCTGCCAGTCTACATTATTCCAGCAGGCTTATTTTGTAGTAATTGGGCCTTTGGCCGATAAAGTATTGTCGCTTGCTCTGCCTTTATCTCCCGTCTTCTTTATGTGAAGGCTGAAACTTAAAGATTTAAATTATTGTCACGAATGTGTTTCAGTCGTGCAGAGAATCTTAGGCCTTTTCAGTGATGGCGATAGCTCTATATAGGTGATGATAGGGTATTTATCGAGCGAGTCTTGAGTAGTATTCGATTTGACTCGAAAACTGTTCAATTCATATTCGACTCAATACTCAATAAGCTTGATAAAATTTTACTCAATTTATGCTCGTTAAAAAAACTCGTTGCTCGTTAAATTCTTTATAATTTTTACCTTGTTTTTTAACATATGTAAAATCTAGTAATACTATACAAAGCCTAACATAAACATAAATTAATAAGTTCAACAAAAGAATGATCAAATAATGTACGACACAATTCTAAAATCTAAACTTGAAAGTAACAATTCACAAATCCATCAAACTAACATATTATAAAAAAAAAATTAACGAGTTGTTCGCGAACTTATCAAGTCAAATTAAGTTGTGCTCGACTTGATTTATTAAGATATCAAGTCGAGTATTAACCGAGTCGAACTCGAACTACTGAGGAGATGTTCAACTCAATTAATACTCCTAGGAGATGAACTTTATTTTTGAATATGTTTGGTTCATATTGTTTTTTATAATACAATTTTTAGATTGTAATATTACCTTACAGGTTATCAATAATATTATATTATATTATATTATATTATATTATATTATATTATATTATTTGTTTTATAAGAATGTAGATTATAGCATCTAGTTGGAGATATATGATTATCTTAATGGATATTTTATTAAATTATTTTTGTGATATATTTTCTTTTGAATAGGTTGTATTTGAAGTTATTTGTATAATTCATAAAATTAATTTCGTTATTCTGTTTAAATATAACAAAAATTTAGGTATTTTATAAAAACATTAAAATCGCTTTTGTTATATAACTGGAAATCGAATCCTGTTAAACGCACCTTCCGTAAAGGGTTGACGATGAAAATGCCTTTGCTCTCAGTAGTATACAAGACACTCCGAACACTCGACTCGACATACCTGACCTGTTGATTCGTCGACACAGTAAAAAATCGAATTTCTAAGCAACCTGCAGCCAAAATTGACATTTTTGGCATAGGTGTATCGATACAGTGATTTGCGTATCTATACGGGTCATTTATAATCGTTTCGATACAGGTTTACCCGTACCGGTACGAATAGCGTATCGAAACGACCTTATAAGCGTTTTGGTACTGGGTTCGATACGTTACGTTACGTTAGCGTATCGGTACGCGTTCACGGCTGGGCAGTTTTTAAAGGCTTTAAATGAGGTTTTCACTTTAATTCAAACACCAACTTTATTTCAAAACCCTAGATACGAAATTCTCTATAAAAACCTCTCAATCCCTGATATTTTCCCACACATCTCTTAAAAATTATTGAGGGCTTTTAGTTTTTACATCAAACTCAAGTTACAATCATCAAGTTTGTGCATCTAAATCTCTTCATTCATCCTTAAACTCAACTTCAAGGTATAAACCCTAACATTTTCTTTTTAATTTTCGTACATATATAAACATTGTTTTTCAAGTTTTTCTTTACTATAATCATAGATTTAGAACCTATATAGTATTGTTTTCAATATTTTTGTAAAAACTTTTTCAAATTTGAAATTTTTTGATTCGAATATAAAATTATATCGTATATTTTTAACATTGTTTTTCAAGTTTTTCTTTACCAAAAATTCTTTTTAAATTTGTATATATTTTTAAACTATATTGTATAGATGTTTAACAATACCTTGATTATTGGATTAATTTTTGGATCGAATGAGTTGATTTATGCATACATCGATTTTGGTTTGATTTTATTTTCAGATTATGGCCCCTAAGAAACGAGCACGAAAGGACATTGCCTCTAGTTCTCCGCGTCCTCTTCCCGATCATATTGGTAATAGACCCAATCTTACCCACATTTATCAAAACTATTTTAGTGAACCTCAATATCCAGACGCCATGGAATATTTTAAAGAATTCCAAAGTTACAAAATTCACCCCGAGCGTGTTACTTCAATCCCGTGTTTATCCTCTGAAAGATTTAAATTCAAATATCTTCATTTAATGCATGATTGAAAATTTATGAGTTTTTTAAGTATACCCGGGATTTTATACAGAAATCTTGTTTTGATCTTCTATTCCAACGCTCGGTGTATTTACAACGAAAAACGAACTTTGGTCATTGCAATTGAATATTACTTAATGGGTAAGAAATTTCGAATTGATTCAAGTGTTTTAGCAAACTTTTTCGTCTTGATGATACGAGAATAGATAACAAGGGTGAGTTAGGACATGTCCTTGTTGGTTCAGTCACCGTTCTTGATGCCCATGACCGTATATTACACCTCATGATCAGTTGGTGGTTTCGTCCATCTAGTGGGAAATACTCTACTATCCGCCAAGTTGATGATTTTTGGCTTCGATGCTTTCGTGAGGAGAAGCGACCTAACCTTGCTCAGATTATGTTCTCTGAGATCGTCTTTCTTGCCTAACATCACCACACCACCATGGTCACATCCTTCACATACGACACGGCTTTGAGCTATCTCTTCCATAAGATGGGTATTGATTGTTCATACGATCTTTCGAAACCTCTCACGGATCCCATTGATGAGCGTTCTCTCTGTCACGCCAAGTTCACTTATTACAATAGAGAATAGGTCTGTAACACCAATCTTCTGAGAGGTGTTCAACCTGAACCGGTGGAGGCTCCTCAAGAAGCTCAAGTTCCACAAGCTCCGGTGGCCTAACCGAATCAGGATGCTCTCATGGCTTTCCTCAATGAGACGTTCACCTATTTGCACACCACCATGGACTCCGGATTTGTCGCGATCGACACTCACTTCACATCCTTGGAGGAAAGAGTAACGACTATTGAAAATCGACAAAAATCTATGGACATCACTCTTGACGCCTTTCATGGTGAATGGCGTTAATCCCATGGACCTCCGGCCACAAATGTTGATGAGTATGAAGATGAAGACGATAGAGACAATGACATGGACTTTTAGGCATCTTGTATCTCATAGCATATCATATTAGGATTTAAGTTATGCACCTTTATTTTATGTCTTTATGAACTCCTATGCTTTGTTTTTATTTGGTTTATGTTTTTAGGATTTGAGTTGGATTGAACTATGTTGCTTGAACTATTATTTGAAGTTAAATGCTTATGTTTGCTTATTTAATTGTTTGGAGTTGTTATTGTTTTCTTGGTTTATCCCTATTACATTGATTTTGATCTAACAAAAAAGGGGAGAAGATTTAAAGAGCCAAATTTTTATTTATAGCCTTAAATTAAGGGGGAGTTTTCTAAAAGATACTTAAAAATCTCCACTTTGGTTTTGTTATATCAAAAAGGAGGAAATTGTAAAACCTATGTTTGATTTTGATATGACAAATTGTTTAAGGACTAATTTGTAAAAGAAAATAAATTTTTAAGTACTCAAAAGTCTCACAAAATGACAAGGAAAAGTTTTCCAAAGTTATAAACTTAAACCCCAAAAAAATTTCTAAGTGTTTTCAAGCCAAACTATACATTTTCGCCCAAGCGTATCAATACACCCCTTGGTGTTTCGATATGGATTTTGGCTACTGGAATTTAGTTTTACAAAGCGTACCGATACAGGTTAGCCCGTTTCGATACGACATTCTTCTGGGCAATCATTTTTAGTTTAACGTTTCAATACGGATCACAGCCGTTTCGATATGATGTGAAATCTAGGTTTACGAAATTTGTACTCGTACCGATACGGTACTCTATATTTCGATACAGTTTGAAATCTAGATTTAAGAAATTTCAAAATGTACCGATACGGTTTGTCAAGATCTTCAAAGATCTTTGCATTAAATTTTTCGACCGTTACTTGTCGGTTATTAGAATCCTCAATTTTAAATTACCGTTGAACCCGTACCAATACGCCCCTATGCGTATCGATACACTTTTTCATCCAAGATTCCAGTGAGCAAAATCAGTTGCGATATGCCCTCTGTTTTACATTATGATCGTTTCGATACGGCCTCTCGCTTATCGTTACGACTTGTATAATGGCTATATTTTTGTTGTAACATGTATCGATACGGGCCTTCGTGTACCGATACGGTTGTTCACCAAACAACATTTATTGCGGGAAAGATGGTCCCCAACGGCTCTATTGATGACTTCAACCACCCAAATGGCTAGAATTCAATAAGGGGGTATAAATACAATTCTCCAATGCTACAACAACAACTAATGAACCTACATTGATCAACATCCAAGCATTCAAGAAAAACCCAACCCTTTGAGCTCATAAAGTCAAATCCTTATACCCAACTTGTATTCTTCATTGTAATCTTTTATTTCAAGTTTGGGGTTGAGTGTTCTTGTAATTTTGGGCAAATATTTACCTTGTGAGGTCATTTTATTTTTGCCATTTTCTTTCTTGTAAAAGAGTGATCTTTGATCATGCTTTGGGTAAAAAGCTTTGATCGGTTGTAACAGTTGCCTCCTTAGCCTAGAAAAGGGGAAGAATTTCATAGTGAATTTGGTTGAAAATACTTAGTATGAAGCTAAGGTAGTGGATGTAGAGCTTGTTAGAATCTTGAACTACTATAAATCATTGTGTCCCATTCTCTATCTTTTCGATTTGCTTTCATACTTTTTAAAATAGCCAATTCACCCTCCTCTGGGCCAACATCTACATTGATTGATCATCCTAACACATTTGGAAAATGTTATCTGTACACTCACTAGGACCTGCCATCACATAAAATCCCACCAAGAAAGATACCATCATTCAAAACATATTTCCCTCGAAGCAGTGTACTCATAAACCTTTTACAAAATCTATGGTTGTTCTATCTAATTCCTACTGAAGAAGTCTCCAAGTATCCCAATTAACTTCAAAAAACTTGATGGTTAACTCCCAACTGGGGCGAGTCAAACATTTATCAATGAACTTAGACACATATCCCGCTACTATCTCCCAAAACACACAACAAGAGCTTAGCACCATTTTCACTCCCGAAAAACATAATACACTGACCATTGCACTACACACAGAGGATCTTCTACTTCGATATACCATTATTTGAAAAACACAAAAGATCTCAGCCAGAATAAAACCATCGAACCAAGTCTCCAACCATAACATTGTACCCACTTAACTACTATTAGATGTTGTTTTCCGTAACCATCAAGATTAAACTATTCTTAACTCAATGCTCAACTTATCAAAACATATGGGTACCGGTACTAACCAATCAGTACCAACAACATATGAATCGAGTATTGGTACCATGTAAAGCTAGTATCAGTACTTCCTCGCACAACCAGCACTTGAATTATCAGTTGATTCACACGAGCATTATACTACTATAACTCTGACTGTACTTCGTACATCAAATCTCTTATCAAGTTCATTTACTTAAGTGGTGACCAAATACACGATCAAAGGTTCTCAATTACTTCGACTATCGTCGTTGTCCTAAATATCAATTCCTTAGTAGACAAGCACTCAAAGTTTCTTATTGTTGGGGTATACACAACCTTACCTCCTCTCGCACGAAGTACACCGTTGTCAAAACAACAAAACATCCTCAAGGATCTTTAATTCTTACTTGACACCAAATTAAATCAACACCACTATCAAAACAAAATGTCTCGAGCGGCTAGAATCACCACTAAAATTTCTTGGCTCGTACGTCAATTTATTTACGAAGTCTTAACTCTTGTCTCTTTAACTAATCATACAGTAACTAGTCTTCTCCATATATAAGGGTGTTTGGGTAATTATCGTGTTAAAACTTATATTTCTAAAATCCTCATATCTTCACACATGTTACACAAGGCATCAAATTAATATTGGAGAGACAACCTGGTGGCCCCATTCTAACATTGCTAAAACATCTCGTACGCCAATGCAAAAGTCAAAAATTACTACGACACGTCTTAGAAAGAGAAAACCTTATTCAAAAAATCATTTCAAAATTACGAGCCTTCAGCACTTTAACCATAAGCATCTCATTCTCGAACCGATCACGGAAAAATACATATGTGCCTCACAAATGGTTGAACGAGTCATCCACCTTAGGAGTCAGGTAACGGTCTTTTACTAGCACTTAACAAGCTATCAAAGGTTTAAGCAACACATTAACGAACCAACTTCTTATTAACGAACAAGCTCGGTTTACCCCTAGGTGAAACACTTAGACAAAAGAAACCCCATTCGAGTTGTGCCTTCACAACTGAACCTTTGACTTTCTCTATTAGGTCGGTGTCTTTTGATACGTATGATAAGCACTAACGCCAACTTGGTCTTACCTCAATATCTACTTATGTCCTTAACATGGAAGAAGCATCAGTGACTCTTCTAGGAAGTATAAACAAATACGTTGATAAACCAAAAGCTCTCAAGTGTCAAATACTCTACATTGACATCATAAGCTAGCATTGTGCTTGATTAACCAAATCAGTTTCCAAGGTGCAACAACTCTTAAGAAGGTAGCTTTATCAGACCTGTAGAACGTCTAACTTCGATCACACTCAAGCGAACTAGTAGATACTAAGTCCACTATCTCCGAGACATGCACTTGGCGATAATACTTCTCAAGTATCAACAAGACCCATTTTAAGCAAGCAAATAGTCCTCCAACCAACGTGCATCCACTGATCGATATTGAGAGTGTGTTATCCATACCCACATTACCATGTTATTCACGCATAATGGTGAAAATTCTTTACCTTAAACTCTTCGCAACGTATTTGAAGACTTTATAATGACTACTACACAAAGGAAGACACCATTCAGGTGGCGAAAAGAGGACATATCCTCGACTCTAGCATCATTCAACTAACTCACATCTCAACAGTCTAGGGAAACCTCACCCCCAGAATCATTCCCATGAGCAGCTCAACACTTAACTAAGCCTTCTTGGCCACGATCATAAGCATTTTAGCGTCGCAACATTGGATTCACCATCAGGATTCTAGTATTAAGAAGTACAAACTTAATTTAAAGGCTTGTATTCTCTAGACACTTTACTACAACACCTATACAACCTCAGGGTTTCTTAGAACTAGATAAACCTAAGCTCTGATACCACTAAACGTAACACCCTAAACCCATATGTCATATTTGAGCCTTAAGCTCAACCCGTTACCATAAAATTTCTCAACTTGGTTTAGCAAAACAACATATTTTTCCAAAAACATTTAAATCAAATCCTTGAAAATGTAAATAAATAATTAAATCGTTATAAAAGAGCTCTAATTTAATTTAAAACATTTGAATGTTAGACTTGATCAATACAATTCCAAAAATACGAGTTATAAACTCGACCACGTAAGGTCCTATGAATACACAACTCACTATATGCAGGTGACATACTTTGGCAAACACCGCTTGTTGAAATTTCATACTAATAGTGCTCAATGGTCCCGCGATCCAATGATCAACCTACACACAGAAACAAAAATTTCAAGTGTTGAGCTTACAAAGCTTAGTGGTATACATCTACTCTACTATACTTCATGCTAATCATAAATATAAGCATACAAGCTAGTACGAGCAATAAAAAGAGATAAATAAACATGTGGCACTACCACTAGTTGCCTAAACACATGCTCTCATCATGCAAAATACCAAACATGGCACACAAGGCCCAACTGTACTCGAGATTTCACCAGATCATCCGAGAAAAACACACAAAGTCATACCACAAACTTAGAGTGAGGTCCGGTGTGACATAGCCTCGGGGACGTACACTTTAAGTGAGGTCCGACATTATATAGCCTCAAAACCATACCTTCTAGGTAAGACTCGGTACTATATAGCATCAGATTAAGCACTCATACTCGAAATCTCTTATCGAGTATCAATGAATGAGGTTCGAAGTTACATAGCATCAGATAGCTCATTCAAGCCACTTACCATGGTGTTGTAACACGCTCACCGGGTATCTGAATCTCATCAATCAAGGCGACTCAACCACACAAGTTTCCAAACAGCACACAACATTGACACGATTACCATACGTCACATAGTATTGGCACGATTACTATAACTCTATGGTTTCTATCAATTAATAAGTCACCCATTTAAGTTTACCGAGTTGTTAATATATTATAAAAGTGTACATTAATCATCATCATTAATTATCTCTATTAATCCACATAATCTCATTAATATCACACGTTAATTTCCATCTTTTTATAAGCATTATAGATTATTTCGCTAAATGGGTATCGGTACTCGAACACGAGTATCGATACTTACACGTATACCGATCTTGACATTGCTTACAAGAAATCTTATATTTTTATAAATACCAGCATGGGTCGATACGGTTCCCAATCACGTACTGGTACGACCGAAGTTTGAATCGGTACCCTACTCATAAGTTCGTACCATTACTTTGAATTATGATTTTGCTGCGCTTTATTCGATCCCTAAAGCTTATGAAAGTCATTAAGGTTTGTTCACTAACACATTCAATCCATTAATATTAATTACTGACTTCGTAATCATTTATTGGAATATTACCAATATTTATCCCTTACGCACAATTTCCATCAAACACATCAATAACCATACTCTAGCACTCAATCATCATAACATACAATTCAAGCAGTCATCACATAGATATATGAATATCCGAACGAACCTACACGATCTTCAAAGTTTATACAGGTCAAATCATGTCTCTAAACATCATCATGCATCTCATAATTATCGAGTCTCATAATACCGGTCTCTAAACATGCTTATTAATCATCTACCTATTTTGTAGACACTAGCACACAAAATAATCATATTTATGATGCTCATGAAGCATTCAGAGTTTGAGGTGTACTAACCTCAAGCCAAAACGATAAATCCTCATCCAAACTCCTCCAAATGCCTCATTAAATCCAATATTTGAGTCCACATAACCCTCAGATAAAACAAACACAACTTCATAAGCAAAATCACATTATCAGACTACTTTAGAGAATAAAATGAGTAAAAAAGCTTATCGAGTTTGAATTTAGAAAAATGAACTGCGCCAATAGACTCAGACCATTGAAAAACCCCAGTTAAGGTCCCCCAAAAAAATCAACACTTGTCAACGGTGACGGTTAACGACGACGACAGCTGGCTGACGGCTCAGCTCGAAGGGCCGGCTTGGCGGACTACCTCGGCTTGCTACTTGGGCTGGCTCAGCAAGCCGGCTCGGCTCGACCCAACAGTTGGGGCCCAACAGTTGGAGCCCACTGCCCAGCTGTATACAACAGCTAGCTCTCGGTCGAACGTCGCCCAAGCGCATGCGGCGGCTTCTGGTGGCCGGACGATAACTGCAAAGCTCTATCCTGACTCTCTCGACACCGTGAACATGATAGTAGCCTCGATTTTTTGTTCTGAGCACTCTAACTTTCTTAATTGAAAAACCTAAAACTTTCTTTCTCTCACCCCCTCCGACTACGGCTCTAACGGCTACACCACGACCACCCGTTGACTCATCTCGGTAAAATAAACATAATGATGTGGGAGGTGTCGAACACGGACACTCTGATGATGGTAGATCGAATATGGAAGCTTGGTGGATGATGAAATAAAAAGGATAGAAAAAGAAAAAAAAAGAGAAAAAAGAGAAAGAGAAAAGATAAAAATCTTATTTCTCTCCCATTTTCACCACTTTATTTCAAATATCCTCTTCCAAAACATTACGGTAAAATCGCATCTTAAGCCCCCTAAACTCTTTTCCTTTAACAAAACGGTCTTCACTTACTTTAAAATTAGGCTTCCAAAATCTCATTCCTTTAATTTAATACTTGAATCAAATATTTGACCTGAATCCAAGCTTCAGACAATCAACCCAAAAATTGGGTCGTTATAGACTGCCCCACCCAATGGTTGCCAACCTATGAAAGTGTTTGGAGAAAGGGTAAATGCCCTAAACCTGAAGGGATGTTCTCTTGGAGATCATTGTCTTTTAAGACCAATTAAGTTCCATATTTTTTTTGACTCCTCATGTATGATGAAACCAACTTTAATCCATATATTTGTGCAAAAGGTCTACCTTAAAGGTATAAATTGTCATGCTATTAAAAGATAAAAGGTGAATGTTATATACCGTTGCAGCAACAAAATTTTTTTCATTCTTCAATATAATGGTGACATTTGTTTTAGAATTCTGCAGATAGGACTTGAGCAGAAAAATAAGAGGAAACCATTTTGTAAGCCCAGCTGCTCTATAAAAAACGAGTCTTCTAGTGAAATTATGGTTTTAATGCTCATCTTCTACGACGAACGACGGTAGCCAAAGACAATGTGTAAAATGGTCGGTGCAGCAGATCTCAACACGCTTGGCAAGGAAGGTCAGGGCCAATGAAGGAAGCATTGTCATTTTGGCTTTTGGATTGTTTTTTTATTGCTTTATTGACAGTGTCTTTTAATAAATATTTTTTTATTTTTTATTCCGTGTCATAACAATGTTAGAGGATTAACGGAAGAGTGATAAAAAATTAATATGTAAAATTCAGTAAATGTATTAAATATTTTAAAACTGCAGTGACCAAAATAAGTTTGGTAACAAAATTAAGTGGTAAGTTGTGTATTTTATCCTATTAAAAATTGATCTGTGGTGGGTTTTATTTTAAAAATTAAGTCGATATATTTGAAAAAAAAAAGCCCAAATCCGCTCTACATCCGGCTATCCTATCTAGGGTTTTCTTTTTATGTTCTCTCACAAATGGCAAAGCACGGTACGAGGTCTCGAAGCCGGCCGCTAGAAATGCAAATACGATGACCAGGCACCGTCGTCTTCGATGATAGGAGGCAACGAGATGGTCAAGAAGTGAGCTTAGGGGATTGCTTCTCTCTTTACTCTATCCACCGCCTCCCCTGACGGTGAAACTAAGCGTCCTCTGGTCGTAAACGGTCTTTTCGGGGGTTTCTAATTTACTCTTATTCTTTCTGTTTTTCTTCTTTTCCTCATCGTATAATTGCACAATAGAAATTGATGGATATGGATATGATGGCTTAAAAGTAAAAGGTCTGAGCAAGGAAGGTCATGCTGGTAGTTTGATAATGGTGTCAAAGCTAGAACGGGGGAAAAGGGAGAGGGCCCTTGTCCTTGTTTCAAGTAATTGCATTGCGACTTTCGCAACCTCTCCTACAACAACCAAAGCTTATGCTTCTATAAGCATGGCTGCGGGTTAAAATAAAAGGCGTGGGCTGCGTTTTTAGTATTAAGCGCTGGCCTAGACTTCTCCCAACATTCTTTTCCCGTTTAGGCTTTAACATTTTATCGGCTGTCCTACTGCTCCCTTGCCTTGATCAAACCTTCATTGCTGATCCATTTCATTTGTTTGCAAACAATGTCCCCTTGTTGTGTCTTTTTAATTATTTGCTCATTGTTGATGGTTTGAACTTGGTTTGATGTCTGAGTTTCATGCATTGTTGCTGGTTGAAGGTGATGGATATGGAGGAACAGGAAGGGATTTACGATGAATGGCATTGGGGAATTGCAACTCCACTTGGGATAGAGTGTATTCTGTTTGATATCTGTAATGGAGAGACCACAAGCTTGACCATGATGTTTTTTTTTGTCATTACACAAGATTTGGTGTTCTGTAAGAAGAATTAAATTGTGCAATCCACTTGTTTCAGTGATCCACTCTTTTTTAAGACGTATGCTGTTCATGTGGCTGAGGAAACTGGGTTCTTAACTGTAAAGGAGCCATTAAACCATATTTTGGCTGTTGTAAAATTTATCTGTTAAGCCTAATTTCTTCAGTTTTCTTTCGTTTCTTTAACATTGGAAGATCTTGATGGTAGCAAATTCTTTGACCATGGCATTTATTTTAGGACTATTATTCCACATGCATGTGGTGTAATTTTTTTTATACAAGCATGTCTAATCTAAAGTAAAATTTAAATTTGAAATCCCTAATCTTAAGCCTCTAAATACCGAACCCTAAATACTATAATAAAATCTAAATTTTAACCCTAAACTTTAAATTCTATACCCTAGAATCTAATCCTCTAACCTTTAAACCTAAAACTAAAACCTAAAAAGTTGACCCGTTTGTAGAAACTAAAATTTTTACCGACCTTGTATGAGATAATAATCTATTATTATATATATATAAAAAGTTGAAAAAAATACTTCATGCACTGCCAAATTTAATTTAGGGTTTAGGTTATATTTTGATACATAAATTGTATAAAAAAATATTACACAACCGCTTTTTAAAATTTAAATTTTTAAACCTAAACCCTTAAAATCTAAACCTTAAACTCTAATCTTAAAGCCTAAACTCTAACCATAAACACTAAATTCTAAACTCTACAAACTAAACCCTTAAACTTTAAACCCTAAATTTAATAAACTTGTGTAAATTAAAACTTACTTGTGCATCAATTTTTTTTCCTTTAGGGTTCAAAATTTAAGGTTTAAAGTTTATGGGACATAATTTAAGTTTGAGTTTTAAGATAAAAAATTTTAATTTTAAATTTTAAGGTGAATTTAAGCATACTCGAGAATTTTTTCAAGGATTTTTTTTCACGACAATGAATGATATAATAACCCTTTAAAGTATATATATCACATTCACATGTATTACAATTAAGCCAAACCACATGCATCACAATTAAGCCAAACCAACTAGACACGGCTTTCTGGTTCAAAGCGAGTTGCTCTATAAAATCTCAAATCTCCCTCAGTGTAAGCCAAAATCCGAGGAGCGTACAAACAAGCCAGTAAATTCTGTCAAAATCAATGAAAGCTCCTTAGTTGACCCTGTAATCTTGACGAACATAATGTTTTCTTTAATCTTTCACTAAAAGAGCCCATTCCTAAATGCAAGTATCACCCTTGGCGTCAATAGCAACATGAATGCCAAGATTGAACCGAAGAACATTTTGACCACGTAACTTAAGGGGTCAAATTCGGTTTCTTCAGCAGCATCCGTTTTGGTTGACAGGGCTTTTGCTGATGGTAGAGCTTCAATTACAGCATCGGCTAGGTCGGTGATGAACAAAGAGTTGCAACCAAGAGCAGGCACACGACCCCAATTCTCTATGCCGGATTCCAGTGCTAAATGTTTATATTCCACGTCAATCTCTTCAAGTGTCTCTATGTGTTCACTCACAAAGCTGGAATTTGAGATGGAAGTGAAGTTAATTTTTACTACATAATCAAGCATTTTAAGCGAACATCAAGAACAAAATCTTTGAACCAAGAAATGTACCTTACTGGAACGGCTAGAAGACTCTTCACTCCTTTCTGACCAATCTCGACAAGAACTTCATCGGTGTAGGGCTTGAGCCATTGGACAGGTCCGACTCGACTCTGGAAGGATAGCATGGAGAATAAGTTTGAGCATAACAGTTATGAGCTTTTTAAGTGAAAGCAGAAACTCGGCTTTAAAATCAACCTGGTAAGCAAGGGTATGATCGTTTCCAATCCCTCTAGCTTTCAACTCTTGCATAATTAAGTAGATGCACTCCTCCATTTGATCTTTGTATGGATCCCCAGCATCCTCGACATAGCTGACAGGTACGCCATGGGCACTAAAAATATCATGACCAGAAATTTTAAGGATTATTAGAATTGCAATAAAGTCTATCAAAGAAAGACTATAGTGCGAGATTATCAAATTATAATTAATGAATTTGTGCATCAAAATGTACACAAAGTAACCAACAAACCAACCTCTTCAGGATTTGCAAATTTACCCAATTCTTTCTCAATTAAGTCGGCCATAGACCGAATATAACCTTGTCGTTGATATCACGAAAGAATGACAGAAACAGGTAGTCTCGATAAATATGCATCTTCCCTGAAATTTAACCCACAGCCATCCATGAAGGAGATAACTAATGGCTAGTTTTAATGTAAAACAAATTATTAAAACCTACTTGAATACATGTTGAAGAACTCGGATGCTGGACCCAGTTGTGGAGATGGAAAACTGAGGATATAGTGGTAGCACAACAAGCTTTGTTATTCTGTCCCGCTTAATCTGTTCCATAAAATGAAGGCTAAGCAATAAATACTCGATGCACTTTGGAGATCGATCATTCAGTGTTAAAACAGAGAGTTCCTCGTTAAAATGAGAGGTTAAATTTCAAGTTATATGAATTATTATGGCATAGTCATACAATGCCATGAACTTGCAGAAGGGCATGCCACTGTTTTCCTATAGTACTCGAACTCAAGTGTTCGTTATGGATACGAGTAAGTCTAATTTTTAAAAATATTCTTTCAGCAAACTTTGGTGGATCTTTGGAGGGTCACATCTCATACCAATACCCAGGTCCCAGAGCTGCATCGGGTATGGATACTTTAAGAAAAATAAAGAGTCAAAGCAACGTAGATTCTTTCTTTTCTTCTCACTCCCTATATTTATCCCTTATGAAAGGATTTGATCAACTTAACTAGAAACCCAATATATCACCTAAAGAAATAGCAATAGATCATTCCTGGATATAATAATATCACAAAAGTTCCTAAGTTCATCAATAGTTCTGAAGAAATAAAAGAACCATACAACTTTGAATGACTATCAAAAGTCCAAACCTGTTCAATTGCTTCCTCAGTGAACGGGAACCAATATCGCATTCCAACATATACAGTGGCACATATATTCTTAGCCTCCAAAGCCATTCTAAGAGCATCCGCCTGCAACAAAATTTTCAAGTTATAAATACACTAATCAAATGCAAACAACAAAAGCTTCATCATAAAGCGCTAATCAAAAACATGGTTCAGTTTGGAACAAATGTCCATACAAAAAACAAAAGCTTCAAGCTAAACGCATCCACCTGCAACAAATTCTTCAAGCTATAAATACACTTTCCAAATGCAAACAACAAAACCTTTCATGATATGATAACACTGTTAACGTTGTCTCAAATATCCATACGAAAGAAAGGCAACTGTTTCAGTTCCATACAACACTAGCCCAGATGAAGACAGTAACATGCCGATTTCTTCAAAGAAGGGAATTTATTTACCTGTTCATCGGTTATTTTATGCAGAGGCGAACCGCCACCAATGGCAGCATACCCTTCTTTGCTCTTGGGAGCTCGGAGAACAGATATCAACTTTGCCAATGGTCTTTGTAGAAACCTCACATCAGCACACCACTGAGACTTAACTTAAAACCCAGAAATATTTATACAAATAACATACAAACGTAGCAAAAAGACCAACATACAGGATCGGCAAACAAGTTATACAAAAATAGTTGAACATCGTTAAGAGTCTCTGGACCCCCAAGATTCAAAAGTAGTACTCCAAGCTTCTCCTTTGCAGAGTGTGAGTAATGAGATTCCGCAACATTTCAGGGGAAAGTGCAAACCCCCACCGCACAATTCGTTTGTAAGTTTAGATTTCTCTTCTCAATTGGTCCATTACTGAGAAAGCTATGATTTTGAGTACTGGAATCGGAACTTGAGATGATAAGGGGTTTCGATGAAGGTTTATCAACATCATTAATTCCCTCAGAAAAAATTCGTGATGCAGAGGCTATATATCTGCCCCGAGGAATCGACCTGGAAACGAGAAAAATAAAGAAATTAACGAAAGCGTGATTAGGGAAACATTTGGGCAAGTTAGTAGTATCTAAAACTCATTCACAAAAGCCAACCATAAACCTTTAATTAAACCCCAGAAAATACAAAGAACAAAAGGCTGACCTTGAAAATCTATCATTGGAATAGCAGAGACTGGAACCAGATAAAGATGCGGCCTCCATGGTTTTTGATCTGAAGAAGTCTTTTTTTCCCAATTGAAAGTGCAATAGAAAATTGGGTGTTAGGTGGATTTGAGAGAGATTCTTGTCAGGATTAGTTGAGAAGGAAATGGCGAAATTTTGTTTACGGAAATCGAAAAGGTCGAATAAAACTGCGGTCCCAAAGACCAAACGTATTGTTAAAGTCAAACCTAAACACACCAGAGTTCTCAGCGAGTCGTTCGAAGGGAGATTTTAATACGATGGAGGCCTCCATAGAAGCTTCCAAGAAGGCCTGAGTAAAGGGCAAAGGCGGTGCTTCTCATTTTATACGTTTCTTCATTAACACACGCACACGCACTTGCATCTGCACGAACACGCACACGGACACGCACACGCACGTCGCGTGCAGGTGGTGACAACTTTTATGTGGTGCGGGAGTGGCGACAGTGGACAATTTTCTCTTTGTATTTTGGAATTAAAATGTAAAAAACTAAAATTAGAGGGATTAAAATAAAAAATTTCAAAAAAACCTAGACAAATTTACTGTAATTGTGTAAATATACTGAATCTATTCTGGAATTTTTCATTTTTCTCCTTGTGGTAAATTTGTATGGACCTAATTGAAAGGAAATTAAAATTATAGGAATCAAAATGAAAAATTACCGATAGTTGAGCCATACTAGTGAGGGCAAATGTCCTTGACATGTGGCCATAGTTACTACATTTGAAATAGATAGTTGGCAGCACTTCATATTCCACAAGCTGGACTCGACCATTAATCAAGATCTTAGAGAGATAAGGGGTTTGTTAAGGTCTAGGCTGATGGCCATATGCGCAAAGCGCCCTATACGACCACATTCAGTTTGGTAATCGATCTTGATCACAAAGCCTATACACTCGTCTATTCAGTTATGAGGCTACTCTCGTAGAAGGTTACCAATAACCTCGAAATATGGCCGGTCCTGAAATTTTAAAGCCCAAAGCAAATCGAAAAATTAGGTCTATAATAATAAGTGTTAAAAAATTTAAATTTTAAGAGTATGTATCTAATAATAAATTTTAAAAGTGTGCCCATAATAATAAATATTTTATAAAAAATTGAATTTTAAGAATAAGCCTCTAATAACAAATATTGGGAAAAATTGAGTCTTTAATAACAATTATTGAAAAAATTTGGCCTCCGATAAAAATATTAAAAAATACATTTTAAGAGTATGACCATAATAACAGTTATTGAAAAAATAATAATTTTAAGAGTATGTCTCTTATAACAAATATTTGAAAAAAAATGAGCATCTAATGACAAGTATTGAAAAATTTAAACCTCAAATAACAAATATTAAAAAAATTTAGACCACAAATAACAAGTATTGAACAATTTAAACCTCTAATAACAAATATAAAAAAATTAAGAGCAGTCTTCTAATAACAAGTATTGAAAAAATTGAATTTTAAGAGTAGGTTCTAATAACAAATACCAGGGAAAAAATAAGCCTCTAATAACAAGTATTTTAAAAAATTAGGCCTCAAATAACAAGTGTTGCAAAAATTATATCAAAATAACAAATATTAAAAAAATAAATTTTAAATGTATGCCCCTAATAACAAATTTTGGTGCCCGACGAGAAGGGACGGTGCTATTAAGGGGTGGGGAGGGGCAATTGCCCCCCACCCCGAAAAATTTTATTTTTTCACCTTGGTCCTTTTATATAAATTGTTTTAAAATTTGGTTTATTTCTGAATTTATTCCTTCAATTTTAAACATTTATATTTTGCCCCTTAACTCTAAATCCTGGCTCCATCCCTGCCGACGAGTGTTCATGGAGGTGGATAACCTGGTGATGGCGCGGTTGCTTCGGCAGGAGGCCCATGTTGGTGATGTGCCCATAATCTATAACTACATCTGAGATGAGTTACGTAAGGAGTGGGAAGTTTGTATGCTGTTTCTTCCGCGGAGTGAGAATAAAGTGGCCGACGCCATGGCCAAGCTCACACCGAAAAGATGTGTTGGATTGCATTCGGTTTGATCAACCTCCGGTTTCTTTGGTTGGATTGCTGAATTCAGATATTGCCTCTGCTGAGATGGGTGCTGGTCTTGTTTGAGCCATTTAAATTTTTGCATGTATATTCTTTGTTGAGTTTTATCATGCTTTTGTTTGCTAGCTTCACGTGTACTCATTTCTTCTATTTAAGCTTAAAGAGGATTTTAATGAAGCACGTATAGCAGCCCCTTCTTTATAAAAAAATAAATATTGAGAAAAAATTGAGCCTCTAATTACAAGTATTAAAAAAGTTAAACCTCAAATATTAAATATTAAAAAAATTAAACCACACATAGCAAGTATTGAACAATATAGACCCCTAATAGCAAATATTGAAAAAAAAAATAAATTTTAAGAGTTATCTCCTAATAACAAGTATTGAAAAAATTAAATTTTAAGAGTATGTCCTAATAACAAATATCATGAAAAATATGAGCCTCTAATAACAAGTATTTAAAAAAACTAGGCCCCAAATAACAAGTATTGAAAAAAATTTGACCCTAATAACAAATATTAAAAAAATAAATTTTAAGAGTAGACCCCTAATAACAAATATTGAGAAAAAATTGAGCCTCTAATAACAAGTATTGAAAAAAATGAGCTACAAACAACAAGTATTGAAAAATAAACCCCTAATAACAAATATTAGAAAAAAACTAAACTATCAAAATCTCAATTATGACACTAAGACTCATTAATGTTTAGACTAAATAAATTTTAAATTAAGGATGATGAACTCCATAAATAAATATCTAAATTTTAAAAGACTACATATATAATTAAAAAATATAAAATAATGGACCCTAGGTGGACAATAAACCCCGGGCAGGCGCCCCTTCAGTCCACCCTCAGGGCCGACCTTACCCCGAAAGGTAAATTCATGCATTCACCTTATGTGGATGGGGATGCATTGTTAAAAAATCCACTGTCCACGGCTCAACAATCAGATAATGTCTAAAAATTATCCAGGGACCGTTAGAGAGGGCTTTTAAATAATTAGACCTGGTCCGAAAGGTGATCAGAAAATATTCGTTTTCAATGTCCATTATTTAAACAGCTTGGGTTGGCATTCAAAGTTCATAAATTTTGTTCTGGAGCGTTGTGTACCCTATCTTCCTTCCAAGTATTTTGACAACCACAATTTGATCCAAGCTTTTCACTACCAAAGCTTAAACCCTTCGGAGAAGTCTAAAAATCATACCATCAATGGACCATGATTTACGTCCCCTTCTTGTAGTTCAATTTCTTCCTCATCGAAGATGAGTTCATCTGGAATCGGGAGAACCAGATCATCCCCCACAAGAGTATCCTAAGAAGGGATATGCGGCACATTCATATTAATGGGGACATAATTTCCGTCGACACCTTCCATGCTCAAGGAAATAGGGTTTCCGCGTCCATCACTTGCAGCATCAATAGTGGGACTGTCAAGAACAACATTGGCCTCTGGATTACCCTGCGCATCCATGGCCGTGACGACTTCATCTGGCGGTTCATCGCCCATATGTTGAAGCTTCTTGATACACCGATCGTAGTAAGGAAAAGACTCATTAGGGCTACAGGGATCGTCAAGGTTCTCCAAAAAAATAATAGTCCGTATTACGGTTACTCTTTTTAATAAAGATCAAATTATATTAATATTAACTTGATTCCTACACGTAAATTTATTTGATAATGTAGTCACTAAACTTTTACCCATCTTTTCATTTATTATAGTATTTTTGCATACATACATACATAATAAAAAGATTAATTATGGCAAATTCCATCTAAATAGTAAAGATTCCGCACAAATACGGTACTCGAGCTATGACTACAGAGGACATATTAACAACTCTAGAAATAAACCACAAGAGTAGCCAATTTGGCTTGATAAAATAGAAAAAGGATTGAAGGAAGAAATTACACAAGCTCAAAGAAACACTGTCAACCAGATAGAGGTTATGTTGGGATTCAGAGACATAGAATGAGAAAAGATGGTCAAAGCCGTTAATGTTTTGTCGCCCTAATCCGGGATGACTTATAAGACGTTTCCACCAAACAGGAGGTTCCAGATCTGCATAGCAGGAACCTCAGACAATATTCCAACAGAGTCTGAGATAAATCATAGGGAGAACCAAGGCATTGAGGTTAGAGATCTCCATAAGATAGCTGACAGGGCTAGAGTGAATAAGAGGCTAGAAGATCGCTGTAAAAAGCTCAAAAAGATCATTAGAGACATACAAGGAGGAAACGTTTATGGTGGCATAGACGCTAGGGATCTAATTCTAGTGTATGACTTGGTGGTTCCCCCAAAATTCAAAGCTCTTGACTTCGAGAAGTATGACGGGACCACTTGCGCTTTGGCGCAGTTGACCATGTACTGCCAAAAAATGTCACTGCACATGAAAAATGAGAAACTACTCATCTATTGTTTCCAAGACAGTCTATTAGGGTCTGCTACCCGATGGTATACCCAATAGAGCTGGGTCAACATACAAACTTAGAGAGATTTTTCAAGAGCATTCTTTGAACAGTACGAGCATGTGACAAACATGGTCCCAAATAGGATCATACTGCAGGATATAAAACAAAGGCCCAATGAGAGTTTCCACCGGTATGCCCAAAGGTGGCGAGATGTGGCAGCCCAAATTCAACCTTTACTATTGGAAAATGAGGTTACTTTAATGTTTGTGGATACTTTAAATGGTCCATCCTATGACCATATGTTTAACCATGCCACCAAAGGTTTCGCAGACATGATCATGAATAGATAGTTGATATTGGTGAACATCAAAAGTGAAAACCTCGAGGAAGGAGAATACGATGAGCACCTATAACCTGAATTATTCCAACAATGAAATCTTGTCACGAAGTAGATGGAGTCTAGATTGGCCTAAATTCACCCATGCCATCCTGGAATATTGCTTAATAGCTAGACAATAGAGGTTTTTCCTAGAAAATATTGGGTTATGCTTGGAACCAACCCTTTTGCTTTTGCTCGCGAGTGTTAGGGATCTTTTGTAGGGGTTTTTATGTTATTCTACTTGTTTTAAATATGCATTCCCTTTTATTTTCCCAATTGGCAAAATTTTATTTTTTTTATTTTTCATCAATTTCTCTTCCAAAATACATCTTTGCAAAGTCCTTACTATTGAGTGTATGAATGATTCTTGAATCTAATCCCGAGATAGAAGAGCAATAAAGTGTGTTTAGGATTAATAGGGGGATCCCATATACCGATTTTGAGTAAATTTTCCTCTCAAACATTGTTGTTAAAGTCTTTGAATGAAGTGATAACTCTAAAACATCTATCAACTGAAGACTGCTTCTCTTTGATGATATTTGTATATGAAATGACATTTGGCATTCCTTTATTTCCTTCACGAATAAGAAAATGAAAAAAATGCATTGATGTCCCCTTTTGAGCCTAATATTTTTCTTATGTTTGAACCCTAACCAAAGATCACTTCCCACACTGGTGGACAAAAAGGATAAAAGGCTATTTGCAAGCAAGGAAAAAAGCATATCAGACTAGGATGAATGTCCTAAATTTAAAAAGAAAATGACAAAAAGAAAAAAAGGAAAAAAAGAAATAAAGAAGAAATAAAAACTAAAACACAAAAGAAAATTTGAAACTAGAGAAAAGCATGTACAAAATCATTCAAATGAGACATGTACTAGAAAAGGAATTGAACTTTAGGGTGAAAACCCAAAATTTAGTTTAGAGTGATCCAAAGAATAAAAGAACCAAGATTTTATCAAGAAATGTTGATATTTGGTTTAATCACCCTTAACATGTATTTGGGCCTATATATATCATTTTTTGTAACTTAACCTTAGATTACATTACAAGCCATTAAAGACCATTTGGATCACACATGAATGTCTAAGAAAAGGAGTTTGTTTGCAGAACACATTCTGCATAATTGATTTAAGGCTTAAATGAAAAATAAGTGCTCAAAGTATGTCTTTTTTGAATTTTAGGTGCCTAAGGTATATTTTTGTAAAAATAGGTGCCCAAAGTTTTAAAAGTTATAATTTTAGGTGCCTAAAGTATTTTTTTTGTAAAAATAGGTGCCCAAAGTTTCAAAAGTTATAATTTTAGGTACCCCAAATATACCACATGTTAAGCAATGATTGGTTAAATTTTTTTTTAACACCCATTAACGGTCAGACACCTAAAATTATAACTTTTGAAACTTTGGGCACCTATTTTTACAAAAAAATACTTTAGGCACCTAAAATTCAAAAAAGGAATACTTTAAGCACCTATTTTTCATTTAAGCCTTGAGTTAACCTTTCTTTAAGGATCTCTAAACTTCTAATGTCTGAACGAGATTAGAAAAAAAAAGGGAGATTGAAATTTGGAGAGTTAGTGAGTTAAAGAGAGCCACCTAAAAGCAGACACTATCCGGTTGAGGGAATCAAGAATCATTCATACTATGAATTTTGGGGCATATGACTTTGCTCTATTCTTGTGTTTGCCATTACTTTTTTCCTTTAAATTCTCATTTCTAGCCTTTTCTTGCATCTTACAAGTATATTGACAGAGATTCATGAAAAACAAAAGATTTCTTGGTATTGATCCCAAATGTAGGGAACCCAGAGCAAATGTCCGCCATCGCACTAGGAAATAATAAAGTGGCTACCTAATAAAGAGGATGAAAATTGAACTCCAGATTGAATGAGGGCATCACCTTGTATGAAGAAGTTAAAAACACATGTGTTGAAGAGTGTAAGTTTGGTCATGTTGTTAAGCAAGACTCGTACATGAGATATAAACACAAAAAGGGAATAGAGTTACGCCTAGCGGGCAAACTGCGCCACCAATCGGAGCAATTTATGTTGACCAAGGGTTTCAGGGTCATTGACTTTGATGTGCGTGAAAGGAAGAGATTAAAGCGGCAATATCATTTGAAGACATGTAAGGATGAGATTCCCTTACGAATAATCTAAAAATCCACAATGAACATTGCAAGGTCTTGACATTGTTTTAAGAGGTATCAGAAGGTTAGAGCTTTTAGAGCCACTTAAGAAGGCATTTTACTTAATATTGATGTATCAACTGCAATGATAGTAGGCTTTGGAAATGTGAGACATTTGAGTGCAAAGATAAGATGTTTTCAATAAAGAAAAGAAGTATAAAGATTAAGAATGGTGAAACAGAGACAACGAAGATGGCTGCTCGTTTGGGTTGAGCGAGTAAACACGAAAATGTCAGATGAAATAAAATCTTAAGTAAAAAATCGTAAAAAATTGACATGCATTCATATGTTAGGCATCCCTAAGGGAATGCTTATCATAATCACATCACTTGTTGAATTTTGACATGATTTTTGAAGATTTCTCCAGCAGAAGTGATAGTTGATTTCTATCCTATCTTTCAAAGGGGGCATTAGTTGATTTATATCCTATGTTGCCTTGCTTTTCCTTCATAAGAAATAGTTGACCATGTTCCTATCACTTTTTGAACAAAATACCTTTTCAAGCAAGGGGCATTAGTTGATTCCTATCCTATGCCGCCTCATTTTCCCATCATAAGCAATAGTTGACTCCATTCCTATCGCTTCGACATCGTATTCAATTGAAGTGATTATTTGACTCTGTTCCTATCACTTCTTGAACAAAATACTTTTTCAAGTAGAGCGAATAGTTGATTCCTATCATATGCCGCCTCGCTTTCCCGTCGTAAGCAATAGTTGACTATGTTCCTATGGCTTCAGATCGTGTTCAATTGAAGTGATTAGTTGAATTCGTTTCTATCACTTCTTGAACAAAATATCATTAAAGGCAGGGGGCATTAGTTGATTCCTATCCTATGTCGCCTCGCTTTCCTGTCGTGAGCAATAGTTGACTCCATTTCTATCGCTTCGGCATTGTTTTCAATTGAAGTGATTAGTTGACTCTGTTCCTATCATTTATTGAACAAAATATCTTTTCAAGCACGAGGAATTAGTTGATTCCTATCCTATGCCGCATCGCTTTCCTATCATAAGCAATAGTTGACTATATTCCTATCGCTTCAGCATTGTGTTCAATTGAAGTGATTAGTTGAATTTGTTCCTATTACTTCTTGAACAAAATATCTTTAAAGGAATGGGGCATTAGTTGATTCCTATCTTATGCCGCTTCACTTCTCATTGTAAGCAATAGTTGACTCTATTCCTATCGCTTCGGCATCGTGTTCAATGAAAGTGATTAGTTGACTCTGTTCCTATCACTTCTTGAATAAAATATCTTTTCAAGCAGGGGGAATTAGTTGATTCCTATCCTATGCCGCTTCGTTTTCCCGTCATAAACAATAGTTGACTTTGTTCCTATCACTTCGACATCGTGTTCAATTGAAGTGATTAGTTAATCTTATGCTGCTTTGCTTTCCCGTTGTAAGCAACAGTTGACTTTGTTCCTATCGCTTCGGCATCATGTTCAATTGAAGTGATTAGTTTACTCCATTCCCATTACTTCTTGAACAAAATATTGTTTCTTTCGAATAGGGTATTAGTTAATTTCTATCCTATGCCTCTTCGTAGTTAGAAGACAAACGATACCCTACTAATTTAGTACAGAGCTACAGTTACCGGTTTGTGTATCAGATGGGTAAAAAATTAGTGCCTTTTTTTTGCTATATCACTGTTTCGTTGGAATGAGAAAAGAGGGGCAGCTATAGTAACTAGATTTTTACCCATATTTTCATTTATTGTAGTATTTTTATTATATACTCTATATAATTATTATTTACTTATTATTTTGGTATAATATAGTATTACTATTATTATTACTTATTAGATATAAAATCCAAAAATAAAAAAAGAGTCCATTTAAATTAAATAAAGAGTCCATTTACATTGGTTGCACAATTGGCCCAAAAATAAAACCCTAGCTGACCTCTTATTATTCCCCATGCGCAACAAACTCAAGACTGTTGGATCTAATCTAGATCCAACGGTCCAGATTGGAATAGGAAAGGAAAGCCGGCTCCTCTACGCGCGTGAGGAACATGCTCACGCTAGTCCAGATTCTAGACCTCTCGGCTCCTGCACCTACAGTGCTTCGCTACCGCCGGCCACCACACAACGCGCCCACTCGACTCCCTGACTGTAGTTCACCAATGATCGCCGTGCAGCCGCTCCCTCACTGGTTGCAACCGCCAAAAAATGCGAAAAAGGGGAAACAAAGCAAGAAATCAGTGCTGATTCAAATATGAAAAAAATAAGATGAAATCAGTCCCAATATTTGAGCAAATCAGACCAAGAAAAAAAAAGGAAAAGTCAATCCGAATCAAACCAAACAGGGATGTGTTTACCAGGAATGGGGGGATTGATTCCTTGTAAATATGACATGAAAAAGCCTATATAAATTCGATTCAAACCCTTGTAATACACACAGGCCCACTACAAATTGTATACACATTTTCTGGAAATACAAGAATCAAGCAAGTGAATTTTTAGATATTTTTACTGTTTTTTATTATTATTTTGTATTTTGTTTCGAATCTAAAAGCAAAGGGATTTTGTTTACCATTTTGAGTTGCCAATGTCGAATTTAAAGCAAATAAGTCACCGGATTTTGGAAAATTATTTTTAAAAAATATGGGATTCAAATGGTTTTTTTTTTAAGATTTGAGGTATTTTCGAAACGATTTTGGTGATTTCAAGGGAACATTTGTGTTCGGGGTTTAAAAAGAACTCGAAAATGTTTTTTTAATTTATCACCGCCGAAAGACGGCGGCTGGCACCGGTGGGTGGCAGTAGGCACGGCTAAGGGTTTTTGATTCAAAATTTTTGAAGGAAAGAAAATGAAAGGTGTTTATGAAAAATGGGTTTTATATCAGCATGTTTTAAAACAAAATGGGTAAATTACATTCATTAAAACCCTCAGCCCCTTTCTTTTTTGCGCCACAATCCCCCTGTTTTCCAATTTATGCATTTCCGCCCTTTTTGCTTCTAATTTGGCTTTCAAACCTTTTTTAATTTAATCATTGTTCCTAATTTAAGTTAACTCCCTTTTTAATTTTTTTATTAAAACTATCCTAATTAATAGCTCTACCATTTTAAACTCATTAAATCCTTTTTATTAATCTTTTTTTAAAGATTTTTTTTATAAATCCATCTCACGTATTGTGTTGACCATATTTAGGGAATGATACAATTTTCTTAAAATTGTCTCGTTTGTCCTTTTTCTTTAGTGATTTGTTTAATTTTTTTACCTTATATAATTTCGTAATTCAAACTTGTATTGCTTTTAGTTTATTTTGTTAATTTAATTCATTTTTCAAAAGCTTTAAAATGTTAGTCTCTTTAATTAAATCTTTAGTTTAGATGTAAACCCCATAGGATTAGGTTCTTTAATTTTAGCCTTATTTTACTTAAAGCCTTTAAATTTAATCTCATTAAAATGGTCTTTTCTTTAATGTAAATTTAATAATTGACACTTAACTATACTTGAACCCGTTTAGGTAAAATCCATTTTAGACTCTCTTTAGGTTAACATTAATTAACTTAGAATAATAAAAAAATACCTCAACCCCTCGTCTAAATGTTTGCTTCTCAGATGCCACATTTAATAAAGGATATTTAATTTGCAATACGGTGTCTCACCAAAAAGGGGCAACGGGCTAGCGCCAGAAATGTTGGCGGTGATTATTGTTTATATCCCGGATGGTGAGGCCGTTAAGATGAATTCATATTCATAAATGGAAAATAAATTAAATGTTACACGAACTTGCAATTTCCGACATTAAGACAACTTGTAATCAGCTAGGTATCAATTTTGGGCGTTGTGGGGTACTCACTCTTCCCCACGTGTAACCGACTCCCGAACCCATTTTTTATGTTTTCGCATACCAAAATTGTTATTTTAATAAAACAAAAAATGTTTTTATTAAAATAACTCGTTTTTAGGTGATCCAATCACACATGCGAAAAAAAATTGATGGCGACTCTGTTGTTTTCTTTTAAAAAGGTCGCGTTGAGCCCTTGCTGCGACAGATGATTCTAAAGTTGTGTTGTTTAGAAGGGAAAAAAGAAAATCTAGTTTTCCATATTGTATTTTAAGTATAATTCAAAATTTTGAAATTGTGAATGAAAAATTAATGATTAGAAGGTGAACCATGCAAAATTTATGTGTGAAGTGATCATCATGAAGAACATCTACCTATATATAAGCATCCCTTGAAAGGGAAAATGCTTGATAAAAGAACTCGACATATAAAGACCTTAGAATATAGTTTGTTGCTATTAATTGTTTAGAATGAAGCTGTTTGAAATTACTAAATCCCTAGTTTAGTTAAGGTTTGAAAACATGTTTTATTAAATGTTATTTTATTGATGAAAATTTAAAAAGAATAAAAACGAGGTTAAGAGATTCTATCCTAGGTTTATTGGGATAAAATAATGCTTAACCACTGGATCAAGTCCAAATCTTTATTATTATTAATAACATATTATATTTACCTTAAACTTTAGTTAATAAGCAATTAATATAATAATAGATAATATTATAATCTTATTTTAATAAATATATAATAGATTTTTAATATAATTAATAATATTTATTATTTTCATAAAAATATTATTTAATAACTTTGATTTATAAATTTTTCCTTCAATTAGATGGTGACCCATGTCATTGTAATAAGGGTTTTTTTTAAAAAAATTAAAATATTTGGAAATGGCATCAAAGGAGATGACACCCAAAGACCGGGATGACACTCCCAGTAGAATACCGTGAAAATTGAAAATGGAATATGGAGCCGCCACAGGCCACTTTCGTAGGCCAGACACCATAAAATAATCAGAGATTCCAAAACTTGGGTCTGAGAGTCGGTTACGCTGGGGAAGGATTAGCACCCCCACAATGCCCAAAACTAGTACCGTGTTGGTTAAGTGTTGTCGTTGCAAGAAAATAAAAAAAATCATATTTTAATTTAAAATTTAATCCAAAAATGGTTTAAGGAGAATATTTCCTTCTTTACAAAAACTTAAAAATATGACACCCGAATGAGTCAGGACAACCACTTACAAACCTGTTCCCAAAATAAAGTGGAAAAAATTCTCTTGTATATTGTATGTTAAAAAAACTTAAACAAACATATACGAAAACGAGAATAAATAATATGATCAATTAATATAAAATCAAAGAAAATAATGAAATAAATACAAAAATATAAATTACAAAAAATTAAATTGCGAGAAAAATAAATGTGTAAATTAAAATGTCCAAAAAAGGATCTGATCGAATAAAAAAACATAAATGTAACCAGACTATAAATAATACGGATCAAGATAGAACAAATAAATATAAATAAACAACAATATAAAAATAAATATATACAATATATATGCATATAATAACATATATCGTACAATATAATATACATAACATAATATTATATATATTACATAACATAATATAATATACAATATGATCAAAATGTAAAAAAACATGAATTAAAGGTGCTAAAAATATAAAAACAGGAATAAAGGGGCATAAATTAAAATAACAATAAATAACTAAAATCTAGAAAAGGACCAGATTATGACAAAACAGAAATAAAAGGCAAAAACACAAATAAGTGTAAAAGAAGAAAATAAAAGTTACATGGACCAAAAGTACAATTGGCCCCTAGACATTAGTGAAAACGGGGTTAAAGGGGAATGACCAAATAGGTAATTAGACCATAAAAACGCGAATCCTCCCTGGGTTGTCGGGCCACCGCCCGGGTCGGGGCCATGAAACAGTGTCGTTTCATGGCCGTTTTGAAATAAATGGGTTATTATTTGGATTGAATTAGATTAACTAAAATAAAACCATAAACTACATTCATCTCTTCCACTCAAATCACTCAAACCATAGACGGCGACGCTCTCTCTCGTTTCGCGCCGTTCACCGAAGTTATCCTCATGACAAAAGGCTTTACAAAAATTGCAGAGGCGCGAGGCTTCGATTAACACCTTAAAACGAAGATAAACTTTTCCCTTTCTTTTTACTGATTTCAATTTTTTTAAAAAAAACTTTAGATTGATTTTTAAAATTGAAAACCCCTTACTTTTGTTGCGATTCAAGGTTTAAAACACACACACAAAGCAAGATTTTTGAGCTTGAAAGAAAGACTTTTATTGATATAAAATTTTCAATTTTTTCTCTTACAATCTTCTTTTTTTTTTTGTTGAAAATTTCCCCCTTTTCAGATTCTTTGAAATATCAAAAAATCCCTTCTTACATTTGCTTCGGTTTCTTTTATAACCGATTTGGTAGAAATAAAAATACAAAACAAATCCCCTTTGGTTGACTGCAGATTTGATGATGGGAAAGTTCAGATTTTCGAGGATGGCAGAGCATGGTCTTGGTGGTTTGGTTTGGTAATGGAAGAGTATAGCAGAGGGCAATTAGGATTATTTTATTTTTAGGGTTTCTAGGGATTTAATTTAGAAAAAGCATATTTGATTAGGGTTAGGGATTAATTTTTGGGTTCAAATTTAGGGTTCATGACTGGTAATTTAAGGATTGATACGGTGGACGGCAGTGGTGGCTTGATCGGATGGCGGCGGCTTATTAATAAAGGTGGTTGTTGCGTGTTTTGAGTGCTACGCAAATGGTGCAAGTGAACACGTTGCAAGTAATAAATGATAAGTATCGAATATCGTCTCCTCAGAGATTGGTTTGGGAAACTTTGCTTAAGTCACTACAAATGTTTAAAAAATTAAATAGTGATGAAGAATTGAGATAAAGTAAACTAAATCTAAAGAATTGAAATAAAGGAAAGAGTAATCGATTAAAGAGAGTAGGCCGGGTTATCGTGAGTAGTGGTGCAATGGCTGAATGGATTGTCGTGGCAATTGATTGCTGAAGCAACTCAATTGTTGTGGCAACTAGGACCTGCTGAATTGTCAGGGCAATTGGGTCACAATTTATGCCGCAACAACTAGAACTGGTTTTATTGTCGTGGCAACTAGGTTCCTTCCTTCAAAGCTCGGCGAAGCGTTCTTCAATGTATTCTTGTTATCCCTAACAGAAGAACTTCTTATTCGTGCATGCATTGGTGATATATCCCTGCGTTAACCTTGGGTGAACAAAAACTGATCTTACACTCCTCTTAGCCGTTGAAATCTGATCCTTATTCTTAAGGTGGATTAATTCTCACCAACGATTGTTTGAATGAGAATCATGTATATTCGTTTCTTGAATCTGACTCTGCCGAGTCTAGATAAATGGATAACACTCGAGATCCTTTCCCAATTCTCTCAAGATGAAAAATAAGAAATAAAGAATGAACAAACTTTGAAGTTATTAAAATAAAAAAACTAAACCATCCAATCGTTTATTACACCACAAAACCCAAATAACCCAAGCCGAATTAAACTAGTTCATGGCCGGGTAAAAAGAAAATACAAAGAAATAAAACCCAGACATGGATTTCATGAAGAAGAAAAGATGCATGCGTGATAGATCTTGCGATCTAATTCCCCAGAATCGACTCTCCCTCTCAAATTTGACTCCCCTTCAAAGCTGGGATTTGATATCTATTTATATGAGAGTTTGTGATCAGATTTGTTATTGATGAGGATAGGAATAAGCTTGAATTAATTTGAATAAGAGATAGTTAATCTCTTTTATCTTTATCTCCAAGAAACTTTTCAAAATCTAAGCATTTATCCCTATCCAATTCTGCATGTAAATCCAAATCTGGGGAATTATCCTTTGCTTTTTGTATTTATCCTGAAAATGGGCAGAATTATCCAGTTTTATCCAGATATGCCACTGCAATCAGCTTTGGCAACTCCTTCAATATTCTCCTTAATTGCCACGGTAATCCCTACTTGCCACGGCAATCCTGTCATGTACAAAATAAAGCACACCAACAACGAATTTTCCACAAAAAACAACAAAATGTAATACCAAGCTCATTAACCAAGGAAACTCGGAAACTACGCATAAATGCTTATCAATGCAACTAAAATGAGCCTAAGTCTGACAATAATATGAGTAAAAAAGGCAAGAAAACAGTACTTTTATGCACTCATCACACCCCCAAACTCGAACTATTGCTTGTCCTTAAGCAATACAAAACTAACAAGCATTTGCCAAGGCATTTACCAAACATGAACAAGTTGCATACATGACTTCAATCCTCAGAACCGGGGCAACTAGCATTAATTACCTTTTTGACTTTAGGCAAGATATAGAAAGATTACTCAAAATTCAATATGATACAAGTGAAGTGTGTGTGTAGCCATGTACAAGTCAATCATAGGAGTTCCAAGCAAAACCTTAGTTTTATTAACTTGCTGAGGCAAGCAATCTAACTAAAGCCAGTTTTGGGCACCTCTAGTAATTCTTCTTTTTATTCTTATACTAGAGCCAGTTTCGGGCACCTCTAGCATTTGCAAGATCCCTAAGACTAGAGCCAGATGGGCACCTCTAGTTAAGGTTCATTGTTCATCTTTTTTCCATAAGTATTTTGGCTAGAGCCAGTTTCAGGCACCTCTAGCGTTTTTCTAATATTTCTTTCCTAAGGTTCACTAGGTTCTCCTAGATTAACAAGTCACAATAGTGTTTATTAAAGCAACATCATAAAAAATCCAAAGCAACTTTTTATGCTAAGCATAGAGTCAAAAGTTCTCTTAACCTAATGTTGTGGCAAATAAATCGTCATCAGATATTACAGTAAGTTATTAACAGGTTCAGTCAGGCAAACTATCATTGCAAGTGACACTAACTAAAAACAAATGAATGCAAATGCAACTAAACATGAAACAACCAAGACAATCCCCCCAAACTCAAGCAAAACATTATCCTCATTGCATAAAAAATAAAAAAATAAAAAATAAAATGCACAAGAGTTAATCAGAGAGGTCGTCACCTCGAATTCGTAGTATCCATGTGGTTGTTAGCTTGGCGCGTGTGCTGCTTTGCCTTGCTGGTTGTGGAGTTAAGTTCTTCAATTTTCTCGACCTTCTCAATCGACTTACCCTCCTTCGTTATTTCTTCTGAGATCAAAGCTTTATGCTTCAATGGTCGCTTTATTGGCACATCCGGAGATGGGGACTTTAAAGTTGCAGAGGTGGTGTCATGCGAATCTTTGTGTAGTAAAGGTGTTGCCGCGGTAATGCCACTCGCAGCTGGTCAAGAATTGCCAGATTCAGTTGCCGGTGCATGTTCTTTTTCAGTGACAAGTCGAATTGTCTGGGATTCTCTCAATACCCTAGTCTTATTAAAATGGAAAACAAAGAAAAAACTAAAATCAAAATAACCAAAAAAGAAAAATTGAAGGGAATAGGATTGCCTTAAAGAAAACTTGACGAGGGTCGTTTCCGATACTTCTTATAGTCTAACCGTACCCTCTATCGAGTAACAATATTGCTCAAAAAAGGGTTCGGCCATTATTTTCGCAAACACTCATACGTGTACTACCATGTTGCATGCGTCTTTTTTTCTTGTTCCTTTGTAGTCCATACATTCTCTCCACCTTGTTACTACTCATGAAGGCATAGATATATTAATAGGAAAAATTATATCAACACATAACCATTTGATTACCTCATTCTCATTGAATTTCATCATGGTCGGATGTAGCCTTCGTTGTCGTGGCAATTGCTGCTCCAGCCAATTACCGTGGCAATCTTCTGCCAAAATTCGTTGTAAGTCAAGAGAATGACCAATTTTTTGAAAATCTCTCGTCATCCAACCAATACGTCCTTTACGCTTTTCAAACATGTCCATCAGTACAGATGTTTGTGCATCACTAAGATTATCGTCTCCCAAATAATCATATGCTACTTTGGATGGCGTCACATCTACAAGCGTTGGTTCCGCAAGAAATACCTGTAATGGATGAGATGATTGTTTAAATAATTCAAAAGGTTCAATCATCACCTGCTCATATTTCATTAGTAGAGTATTTCCATCCTGTCGATCCTGAATGTGGTTATACAATTACCGTGGCAATGGTGGATAAGAGCAATCTACAGATTCTTGCTTTAGCATCAACGTTGTTATAACATTTTGGGAATCAGACTCCTCGGAATTTGTTGTAGCATTGCACTTCTAAGCCTTATTGAATATTGTTGCAGAATCGCTCTGTTCAAGCTCCTCAATCTTTGTCGTGTCAATTGGTTTCTTAGGCTCAACAAATGTTGGCCAGTCTTTCTCATTGACATGCTCTCGATTCGGAGGTTCCAGTTGTTCCCTACACATTAGGGAGCTATCTTCACATTGCTTCTTGTCCTCCTTCCTTGGGATTTCAGTATCCTTAAAAATTAATTGTTGAAGCATGTTATCCATGGCATATGTGAATCTCTTTGATTGATCTTCTGAATCTTTCATGAGTGCATCCATCCTAGCTATCCTCGCATCCATGGCATGTGATAGCTCTTGAATCTCCTCAATTGATCTATCAGGTCTAACCATGAAAGATTAAAATGTTTTCTCCAGGGAATTTGAATACTCTTGACGAGGACTATATTGTCATGGCATATCTGTTGCAGTAGCAAAACTGTTATGGTAAAAAAAATTGAGCATTTTGATCATACCATAAAGGATTTTGTTGATGGTTCCAACTACGGTCCTCAATGCGATCAGGATTATACAGGCAATTTCCAAAAGAATGATGTTCTCCACAATAAGCACAAGAAATTGCAATGTCATGGACTCGTTGGGTAGCTCTTAGTAGTTGTATAGATGCGATTAGGTTGGTCAATTCTGTAAGTTGTGCCGAGATTGATGTTGAATCATCTTTGTTGATCAAATCATTCACTTGTCTTTCTTAGAAATCTCTAGTAGTTTGGTATTGGTAGTCATCGATGGATGTAAGATACTCTCCAATATGTTGATTTATATCTTCTTACATCAACTCTCGAATAGATCGACGTTTATTTCCTCCTATGTTGATGTTCCTTCACTTGATAGCACATCTAATTTTAATTTTTTAAAAACAAAACAAACAAAAAGAAATGTTAGTAAGAATAATAAGAAAATTGCAATAACAAAAAAAACTAACACCAATTGCCAATCCCAGGCAATGGCGCCAAAAACTTGTTGCGTTTTTTGAGTGCTACATAAATGGTGCAAGTGAACACGTCGCAAGTAATAAATGATAAGTATCGAGTATCGTCTCCTCAGGGATTGGTTTGGGCCACTTTTATTAAGTCACTACAAATATTTAAAGAATTAAATAGTGATGATGAATTAAGATAAAGTAAACTAAATCTAAAGAATTAAAATAAAGGAAAGAGTAATCGATTAAAGAGAGTTGGCTGGGTTATCGTGAGTAGTGGTGCAATGACTGAATGGATTGTCGTGGCAATTGATTCCTGAAGCAACTCAATTAATGTGGCAACTAAGACCTGCTGAATTGTTGGGGCAACTAGGTTACAATTTATGCCGCAGCAACTGGAACTAGTTTTATTGCCGGGGCAACTGGGTTCCATCCTTCAAAGCTCGACGAAGCGTTCTTCAATGTCTTCTTGTTATCCCTAACAGAAGAACTGGTTATTTGTGCATGCCTTGGTGATACATCCCTGCGTTAACCTTGGGTGAACAAAAACCGATCTTACACTCCTCTTAGCCGTTGACATCCGATCCTTATTCTTAAGGTGGATTAATTCTCACCAACGATTGTTTGAATGAGAATCATGTTTATTCGTTTCTTGAATCTAACTCTCTCGAGTCTAGATAAATGGATAACACTCGAGATTCTCTCCCAATTCTCTCAAGATGAAAAATAAGAAATCAAGAATGAACAAACTTAAAATTTATTAAAATAAAAAACTAAACCATCCAATCGTTTATCACACCACAAAACCCAAATAACACAAGCCAAATAAAACTAGTTCATGGCTGGGTAAAAAGAAAATAAAAAGAAATAAAACACAGACATGGATCGCATGAAGAAGAAAAGATGCATGCGTGATAGATATTGCGATCTAATTCCCCAGAATCGGTTCTCCCTCTCAAATTCGACTCCCCTTCAAAGCTGCGATTTGATCTCTATTTATAGGAGAGTTTGCGATCAGATTTGTTATTGATGAGGATAAGAATAAGCTTGAATTAATTTGAATAAGTGATAGGATTTATGTTTTGATATAATAACTGAAAAATAGTTTTGGACTAAACTGAAAAGATTTCAAAATTGGTTTTAAGTCCAAACAACTTGAAAATAAGTTTGAGAAATTTTTGAGGGGTTTTGGAAATATTTTAAAGTAGCTAAACTAACATTTTCAACATAGGCATACCGATACGGTATACCCCGTATTGATACGGTCCAAGGGTTTAAGCTACAGTATTTTTCCAGTAACCAAAAACTGTACCGATATGCCCCTAGGCGTAACGATACGGAGTGGATCGTTTTGATACACCACTTGGCGTACCGATCCAATTTTTAACCACCCCAACGACTATTTGAATTGCAGGGCATACCGAAACAGACCAATGTGTACCGATACGGTTCGCCAAATAAGCCAATTCATACCGATACGGTTTACCAAACAGACCAAGGCGTACCGATACAATGTACTGATACGGCCAAGGTGTTTCGATACGGTTAACAAGACTAAGTGTAACTGCTAGTAGCTATACTGATACGGGTACACGTGTATCGATACGGACGGCACCAGAACTATATTTATTGTGGGAAATAAAGCCTCCAATGGCTCCAATTCAATCCCAATGGCCTCCAACGGCTAGAAACTCAATTGGGAGTATTTAAGGACCCTTTAGTCTTCAGAAACAACTAATGATCCTCAAGTCAACAACATTATGATGAAAATTTGTCTAAGTGCTTAAATTTCTTATTCTTGTATAGACAACACTTGTGAGCTCAAATGTTTATATATGCTCAAGTGTTTTAGGATATTGGTGAGTGCTTAAAGAGTGCAAACATCTACCTTGTAGAGAAGATTTCTTGTTTTCTTTATTTCTTTAGTTCGAGAGGATTCCCAAAGCTTGGGTTGTAAGCTTTGGATGCTAGACTTGGTAATTGAGTCTAGATTGTAAAGTTTACCTCCTAAGCTTTGTTAAAAGGGGAAAAAGTCTTAATGGATTTGGGAAATCCTTAGTGGAAAGCTAAGGTAGTGGATGTAGAGCTTGTTAGAAGCTTGAACCACTATAAATCCTTGTGTCCATTGTCCATATTCTTACTTCCCACCATTAACACCCAAAATTGACTTCTCCACCACTTGGCAAGCAACTCGGTTGAAGGATTTCGAGCCCAACAATTGGTATCAGAGCGAGGCTCAATCAAGAAGGATTAACATCCGATTGAGACGATCCGAGAATCTTGATACAACATCAATCAACCGGTGAAATAGCTAGCAGTTCCACATTTGTCCAATTCGAAGAAGGTCACTAAATCGCGTGTCTTCCACTCTTCAAAGAAGATTTATACTTCCAATGGAGCCACCAAATAAAGTACTTCATCAAACTCTCGACTTTAATCTTTGGGATATAATTAAAGACAGATTTGTGGAAGGTCCTAAGAATAAGAAGAATATGAGTTCAAATGACACGGAAAAAGCCAAGATAAAGGCCAAGGCGATGCACACTCTCCTTTGTGGACTCAATGAAGATGTTTCCAAGAAGGTATCCTCTTGCAAAAGTGCCAAAGAGATATGGGAGAAACTTGAGAAACACTACAAGAAGGAAGAGATGAAAAGTGCAAAGGTGGATGGCAAAATGGCTCATGAAGAGCCCGAGGTATCTTTTAATTCATCACATTTAATTCCATATTCATTTGATGAATTATAGGATGCTTACGATGAATTGGTTTTAGAGTTTAAAATCATATTTTGAAAAATAAGAAATTGGTTTCAAATTTGAAAATTCAAAATGATTTGATTTCTAAAACCAAAGATGAACTTGAAGCAAAACTCAATGAGTTTGAACAAAAGAATGTCGATTTACAAAATTTGCTTCAAGGTTTAGAAAAAAGATCATCAAAAGGAGGTGGATGATCTTATGAAGAAAAATAATTTGATTTCCAAAGAGCTTGAAAAGAAAAACAATTTGCGAAAATCAAATTTTTATCAAAGACAATCTAGTGCCCATAGATTTTTAAATGGAAATTTTTTTAGAAGTATTTGGGTCCCAAAAGGACTAATTACTTCAACTAAAACTGATGAAATTGAAAAATAGATTCCTAAGGGGACTAAAGTTTGTGCTACTAATGTCCATGGATCCAAAGCAATTTGGATACCGAAATCTTTGTGATTGTCTTGTTTAGGTGTGATTGATCTTTGATCAACAAGTGATGAAATTGAGGGGGAGCTCTATACACACAAAGGATGAACACTTGAAGAAGGAAGGCTTCACATCCTCTATTTGATTCAGGTGTGGTAAAATTAGTTGATTTTTTTAATTTGATTTATTTATTTTAATTCAACCAGTTTATCATACATGTTGGACTAACATTTGAATGATGATTGAGTAAGGGGGAGCCAAATTTTAAAACAAAACTTATTTTTGTCAATATTTTTTTACTCTCTTATTCAATTTGCATTTTTACTAAGGGGGAGAATCTCAAAAACAATTTTTCAAGTTGGTTTGATTATATTAAAAATGGGGAGATTGATAGGATTTATGTTTTGATATAATAATTGAAAAATAGTTTTAGACAAAATTGAAAAGATTTCAAAAATGGCTTTAAGTCCAAACAACTTGAAAATAAGTTTGAGAAGTTTTCGAGAGGTTTTGGAAATGTTTTAAAGTAGTTAAACTAACATTTTCAACACAGGCGTACCGATACGGTCCAAAGGTTTAAGCTACAGTATTTTTCTAGTAACCAAAAACTGTACCGATATGCCCCTAGGAGTAACGATACGGAGTGGATCGTTTCGATACGCCACGTGGCTTACCGATCCAGTTTTCAACCACCCCAACGGCTATTTTCCAAAGGCTATTTGAATTGTATGGCGTACCGAAATAGACCAATGCGTACCGATACGGTATGCCAAATAGACCAAGTCGTACCGATACAGTTAACCAAACAGACCAAGGCGTACCGATACGGCCCAAGGTGTTTCGATATGGTTAGCAAGACTGGTTGTAACGGCTAGTAGTTGTACCGATACGGGTACATGCGTACCGATACGGACAGCACCAGAACTACATTTATTGCAGAAAACAAAGCCTCCAACGGCTCCAATTTAATCCCAATGGTCTCCAATGGCTAGAAACTCAATTGGGAGTATTTAAGGACCCTTCAAGCTTCAACAACAACTAATGATCCTCAAGTCAACAATATTATGATGAAAATATGTCTTAGTGCTTAAATTTCTCATTCTTGTATAGACAACACTTGTGAGCCTAAATGTTTATATATGCTCAATGCGTATCGATATGATTTGCCAAATAGACCAAGTCGTACCGATACAGTTTACCAAATAGACCAAGGCATACCGATACGATGTACCGATATGGCCCAAGGTGTTTTGATACAGTTAGCAAGATTGAGTGTAACGGCTAGTAGTTGTATCGATACGGGTATACGCGTACCGATACGAAAAGCACCAGAACTGCATTTATTGCGGGAAATAAAGCCTCAAACGGCTCCAATTCAATTCTAATGGTCTCCAACAGCTAGAAACTCAATTAGGAGTATTTAAGGACCCTTCGAGCTTCAGCAACATCTAATGATGCTCAAGTCAAAAACATTATGATGAAAATTTGTCTTACTTCCCACCATTAACACCCAAAATCGACTTCTCCACCACTTGGAAAGCAACTCGGTTGAAGGAATTTGAGCCCAACAATAAAAGATAATTAATCTCTTTTATCTTTATCTCCAAGAAACTCTTCAAAATCTGAGCATTTATCTCTATCCAATTCTGCGTGTAAATCCAAATCTGGGGAATTATCCCTTGCTTTTTGTATTTATCCTGAAAATGGGCGGAATTATCCAATTTTATCTAGATATGCCACGACAATCAGCTTCGGCAACTCTTTCAGTATTCTCTTTAATTGCCACAACAATCCCTTCAGTATTCTCTTTAATTGCCACGACAATCCCTTCAGTATTCTCCATAATTGCCACGGCAATCCCTACTTGCCACGACAATCCTGTCATGCACAAAATAAAGCACACCAGCAGTGAATTTTCCACAAAAACCAACAAAATGTAATACCAAGCTCATTAACCAAGGAAACTAGGAAACTATGCATAAATGCTTATCAATGCAACTAAAATGAGCCTAAGTCTAAAAATAATATGAGTAAAAAGGGTAAGAAAAATAGTACTGTTACGCACTCATCAACGGTGGCCTATGGTTAGGGTTAATTAGGATTATGGTTTTTTTGTTATGGGTCGGGTTATGGGTCAGGTTTAATGTAATGGGTTGGGGGTTAATTGGGTAATGATTTTGTAAATGGGCATGAATTGATAAATGTAAATGGATATTTTGGATTTTATTGATTTAGGTTTGGGTAATGGGTTAAACGGGTTATGACAATTCCCCCTCTTTGCTTGTTGTTGTTTAACGACAACAGAGAAAAGACTAAGTAACTCATTTTTATCCAGTCTGGCTAGTCATCTTCCCCTTTGACATATGTCTTCTTTCTTCGGTAGATTTTTTTTGACTCGGGGCTTGATTGATCTACTTGTCATTCTTGGGGAATCATAATCTTTAAAATAGGGGTTGGGGAAGCAAAATGAGTGTGACTTAATACATTATTGATGACGTTATAATACCTAAAAAAACTCGAACCAGCTGCAACACCACGAAGAGGCAGGGTCTGCAAAATTTGATCCATCTGCACCACTGGTGAAGAGACAGAATCGGTGGATGATGGTTCTGATACCTGATCCAACTACAACAGAAACAAAGATGAATTACCAAAAGTCAGTAAAGTTTGACCTAGCTACAACATTGTCGAATAGGCAAGGTCTACAAAATTTGATCCAACTGCAATAATGACGAAGAGGCAGGATCAGAGCATGAAAATTCAAATGTTTGATCCAACTACAACTCTAACGAAGAGGAAAAATCTGAAAGATGAAAGATAAAACTATATGATCTAGCTGCAACACCGACGAAGAGGCAGGAGCAGAAGTCAATAAAGTTTTACCTAGCTACGATACCGACGAAGAGGCTAGGTCTACAAAATTTGATCCAACTGCAACACTGACGAAGAGGCAGGATCGAAAGTTAGTAGGTATGGCCCATCTACAACACCGACGAAGAAGAAAAACCAGAAGTCTGTGAGTTTTGATCCAGCTACAACACCAACGAAGAGACGGAATTGGAGGATGAAGTTTGAATATTTGATTCAAAAAAATATCTACAGCTTAGCTCATTGATTTCTTTTGCATTTTTTCCAAATGCACAGGTATCAATGGTTTTGAGTTGCCTTTACCAGTAACTGTTTGCTCCGGGCTAGCTGTACCATTCCCCTGGGTACAGTCAGTTTATACCAATCATGACATTGAATTTTTCTAAAGGATTTAGTTTCCTTTGACCATTCGTAAAAATAGATTTTCATTGAACATTTGAATTATCCATTATCTTAAACTTTACCGTGTTTAAGCACGTTGCACCAACATTTCTGTCGAACTTGCCAAAATAGCTTTGATCCAGCTACAACACTGACGAAGAGACAAGATCAGCAAAATTTGATCCAACTGTCACACTGGCAAAGAGGCAGATCGATGGATGAAGGTTCTAATGTCTGATCCAGCTACAACTCTAACAAAGAGGTAGGATCAGAATATTGAAAATTTGGTTTGATTTTTTTAGTTTTGATTTTTTGTCTTTTTCCTCTCTTTTACTTTTTTTAATTTTTTAATTTTTTCTAACTATTGATAAAGATAAATAGTTGAAAGTCCGTAAATTTTGACCAAGCTACAACACCGACAAAGAGGCAAGGTCTAAAGTTAGTAAATTTGGTCCAACTATAACACCCGACAAAGAGGCAAGACCAAAAGTTACCTAAATTTGGTTTAGCTACAACACCGACGAAGAGACATAACCGAAAGTTAGATTTGACCAAGCTACAACACCCGACGAAGAGGCAAGGTCTGAAGTTAGTAGGGATGGTCTAGCTACAACACCTGACGAAGAGGCATGATCTAAAATAGTAGATTTTGGCCCAACTACAACACCCGACAAAGAGGTAGGATCGGAGGATAGTATAGTTCGACCAAGCTACAACACCTGACGAAGAGACAAGATCTAAAGTCAATAAGGTTGATCCAGCTCCAACACCTGACGAGGAGGCAGGATCTGAAAGAGTAGATTTGGCCCAGCTACAACACCCAACGAAGAGGCATGACCGAATGATAGCATTTTGGGTTCAGTCACTCCATCAATGGAGGAACTGGATCGAATAACATCTTGGAATACAACCACTCCATCAACGTATAGACAAGATTGAATGACAACAACTTGATTTTTCCCATTTTGATTTTTTGATTTTTGTTTTCTCTTTTGAATTTCTAATTTTTTATTTTTTAATTCTCTCATTTTTTGTTTTTTTTTCTTTTTTATTTTTTCCTTTTGACATTTTTTGATTTTTTGAATTTTTCTCAGCTATTACTATAACGAAGAGGTAAAACTTTGAGGAAAAATTTGGTATAGATGCAACACTAATGAAGAGGCAAGACCTAGATAGGATTTGATCCACTAACTGCTGACGAATAGACAAGATCTGCAACATGTAGGATCCACCACACCACTGACGGAGAGATTAGATCCGGAGCAAAATTTGATCTTGCAACACCATTGATGGAGAGGCAAGATCGGGAAAAAGTGGGATCCGCTACATCACTAGCGAAGAGATGAGATCCAAAGGATAAATTTGATATTGTTTTGCGAAGATGCCCCTAATTTTCCTTGGCTTTGATTATCTTCATGTGGAGTTATCTTTCAAGGAGTATTTCCCAAAATTATGTTTATTGAACTTCGTTTGGAATGCTCTTGAAGCGAATATGAAGTTTGGAGTATATTTTCGCCTTTTCTTGAAGGGCTTTTATTATTCTCGTGAACGCGTTATGTTACCCCCCGGTAGGGTTTATGAATTTATTATATTGGTTCATGGCAGCTCATTACTTTTGGCTCTGGCGAGGTGCTACCGACGATGATTGATGTAGTTGTCTAGGGTTTAGAAGTCCAGCTTGGCATTGAAGGCTCACTTTCTGAACTTGTCGAGGAATCCCCCTATACTAGGACTTTATAGAGGCATGGTATACGTACAAATGTAGAGGTCATTCTCAAAAAAACTCATGGACTGGGCTCTTGTATAGGTTTGGTATAGCGTTAGATCGACTGACTTTTATTTTATCTAGAATTTCTGGCACGAGGAGTCCCGATGACCAGTCTCAAAATTTAAAAATGGATGGATGTAAATGCAAGATACATGTCCTAGATGTAGAGGTACTAATTCAAAAATGGTTCTCTTAGCGCAATTTCCGAACTCAAGGGATTTATTTGCAACTTTGAATATTGCATTGATATCTAGGGTACTAGATTCTCCCGATAATGAATCTTTTTTCAAATTGGGAACTACTTGTGAATCAGTACTTCATGCTGGTAAAATGTAAAAATTAAAATATTATAATGATTTTATGCAATTAATGTGAAATGAGTGAACTCAATGCAGTGTGATAAAAAATGGGTCAATTTAGAATTAAAATAATCGAATGAACAAACTAAAAATAAAGTAAAAATAGATAAAAATTGTACATAAAAAAACAAAGGAATCAACGCCTAAAAAGGGTGACCGCTAAACGGGCAGAGTTTCATATGGCTTAATAGGGTGGCTCCTACGGCTCACTATATGCGGTTTGGTTCTAGGGTGACGGTACTCGAACTGTCACTAGGACATCGATTTGGGGGAATACGACCCTTATACCATACGGGGGTGAACACCCCACGAAATATAAGGATATGATTCTGAAAGTGAATTACAACACCATACGGAGGTGAACAACCTACGAAGCGAAGTAATCACTCACACTTAATAGGGTGAGGAGCCCGGGCAGAAAGCTCATGCATGAATGCCGAGAGATTAAAAATAAAATTAAATCAAATCTCATTTTCTTACAAGACATCATAAAATCAACATTGCTTGGCTTTCTAAAAAAATCCCCAGCAGAGTCGCCATTTGTAATAAGCATTTTTTTTTCTAAACAAAAATTTAAAATATTTGGAAATGACATCAAAGGAGATGACACCCGGAGATTGGGATGACACTCCTAATAGAATACCGTGAAAATTGAAAATGGAAGATGGAGTCACCACTGGCCACATTGGTAAGATGGACACCGTAAAATAACAAGAGATTCCAAAATTTGGGTCTGAGACTCGGTCACGCATGGGAAAGGATTAGCACCCCCACAGCGCTCAAAATTGGTATCGTGTTGGTTAAGTGTTGTCGTCGCAAGAAAATAAAAAAAATTCAAATTTTAATTTAAAATTTAATTCAAAAAATGGTTTAAGGAGAATATTTCCTAATTTACAAAAACCGAGAAAGATGATGCCCGAATGAGTCAGGACAACCACTTTCTAGTCGGTTCCCGAAATAAAGCGAAAAAAACTCCCTTGTATATTGTATGTTAAAAAAACTTAAACAAACATGTATGAAAATAAGAACAAATAATATGATCAATTAACATAAAATCAAAGGCAAATAATGAAATAAATACGGAAATATAAATTGTGGTAAATTAAATTGCGAGAAAAATAAATGTGTAAATTAAAATGTCTAAAAAATGACTAGATCGAATAAAAAACATAAATTAACCAGACTATAAATAATATGAATCAAGATCGAACAAATAAATAAATAATATAAATATAACTAAACAACAATATAAAAATAAACATATACAATATATGCATATAATAACATATATCATACAATATAATATACATAACATAGTATTATATATATTACATAACATAATATAATATACAACATGATCAAAATGTAAAAAAAAAACATGAATTAAAGGTGCTAAAAATATAAAAATAGAAATAAAGAGGCATAAATTAAAATAAAAATAAATAACTAAAATCTGGAAAAAAGACCAAATTATAACAAAACAGAAATAAAAGGGCAAAAACACAAATAAGTGCAAAAAAAGAAAATAAAAACTACAGTGACCAAAAATGCAATTGGCCCCTAGACATTAGTGGAAAAAGGGGTTAAAAGGGGAAGGACCAAATAAGTAATTAGACCATAAAAAACGCGAATCCCCTCTAGGTTGTCGGGTCACCGTGCGGGTCGGGGCCATGAAATGGTGTCGTTTCATGGTCGGTTTGAAACAAAGGGGTTATTATTTGGATTAAATTAGATTAACTAAAATAAAGCCCTAAGCTACATTCATCTCTTCCTCTCAGCTCACTCAAACCCTAGACGGCGCCACTCTCCCTCGTTTCGTGCCACTCACCGGCGTTAGCCTCGCGGCGAAGACTTTACAACAATGGCGGAGGTGCGAGGCTTCGATTAACACCTTAAAATGAAGGCAAACTCTCAAACCTGTCCCTTTCTTTTTACCGATTTTAGATTTTAAAAAAAAAACTTTAGATTGATTTTTAAAACCAAAAACCCCTTATTTTTGTTTCGATTCAAGGTTTAAAACACACAAAAAAAAAACAAAATTTTGAGTTGAAAGAAAGACTTTTATTGATCTGAAATTTTTTATTTTTTTCTCTTACAATCCTTTTTTTCAAAATTTTCCCCCTTTTCAGATTCTTGAAATATAAAAAAAAAACTTCTTATATTTGCTTCGATTTCTTTTATAACTGATTTGGTACAAATAAAAAAATAAAACAAATCCCCCTTGGTTGACTGCAGATCTGATGATAGGAAAGTCTACATTTTCGGGGATGGCAGGGCATGGTCTTGGTGGTTCGGTTTGGTGATGGAAGAATATGACAGAGGGCAGCTAGGGTTATTTTATTTTTAGGGTTTCTAGTGATTTAATTTAGAAAAGACATATTCGATTAGGGTTAGGGATTAATTTTAGAGTTTAAGTTTGGTGTTTGTGACGGGTGATTTAGGGATTGGTGCGGTGGACGACAATGGTGATGGCTTGATCGAATGGCGGCAGCTTATTAACAGAGGTAATGGCTTAGGGTTAATTAGGATTAGGTTTTTTTGTTATGGGCGAGGTTTAATGTAATGGGTTAGGGCTAATTGGGAAATGGTTTTGTAAATGGGCCTGGATTGATAAATGTAAATAGATATTTTGGATTTAATTGATTTAGGTTTGGGTAATGGGTTAACCGGGTTACCTTGATAAAAACGAGTTATGACAGTCATTATTTGATTGGAGAAAAAATAATTAAATTAAATAAATTAAAATTAGAAAATCCATCCAATTTGATGGTGAACCATGTCACCATATGATTAAATGATTAAATTTATTAAATTAATTTACATTATGACCAAATTAATTAAATGTGTAAGTAATAATGACCAAATGTGTAAGTATACCTTTTTTAACTACTATGTCATCCTATGTTAGTAAGTGATTTAATTGATATAGTTTAAATAGCTAAATGATCCGATTAAAAAAATTAATAGATCAATAGTCAAATTAGAACATCCTCTATGATTAAGTGATTGTTTAAATAATTTACCCTAAAAATACGCCTCAACATTTAATTGAAATATTTAACAACGCTAATTACTTAAACCAACTATTAACGTTATGAAAGAAATTGAATTAGGTCAATATTTTAAAAAATAAACTTCTTTTTAAAATCAATGGTGAACGCCATAATAATAATAATAATAATAATAATAATAATAATAATAATAATAATTCTCAAGACCAGCTTGCGTATCTTCTTTTCATAGGAGTATATAGTAGTAGATGGATGATAGATTTGAAATTTCTAAACCTCCTTTACGTTACTATGTTAGAATCCAAATTAAAACTTCTAATCCACTTCCTGAATGTTGTTGTCTTAAGTTTGTTTCACATTTCTTAATTTCTTCCTTCATCCTACTAAACTAAATGTTTTTTCTTTTAGTTTTTTTTACGTCTATTTGGTGGTTCTAAAGTTATGTATTAAAAGAAAAGAGAAAAATTAGTTCTCCATCTTTTATTTTGAAGTCTGATTCAAAATTTTGAATTTGTAAATGAAAAATGAATGATTAGAAGGTGAAGCATGCAAAATTTATGTGTGAAGTGATCATCATGAAGAACATATCTACCTATATATAAGCATCCCTTGGAAAAAGTGTTTGTCATGTCATGATTACATCATTAGGAAAATTGCTCGTGATTGCATAAAACAACACAATACAATATTTTATAGTTATCAAATTGAGAGGCAATAGCAAAATGAGAAGAGGTTTTATGGATTCTCATGGTTTTACAGGAGTGGTCATTCTCTTGGGCTTAACACTTTGTTGTGTGCTAGAGTTGGCTACATCAAAACACAAGAATTTGGGTGGTAAAAAACCAAACAACCCTCCAAGGCATGCAGTGAAATCAATTCAGGTATATTTTTGATCCACCATTTCCTGAACTCGAACCTTAGCTTAGTTGGTTCATGTAGTTACCTTATTTAGTGAGTCTGGCGTTTGAATTTCAACATCTGCAAATCCCTTTTAACGACAATTTGAGTGTGACAATAAAGGCTACAGAATAATTCATTGGCAACATTTTTGCATTTTTCAGAAGGCAATAGTGGTCACAGTAGGGTATAACTATGCTGGAGTAAAAGGAGATATGAGGATTTATCAACCTTTCGTTGAATTTGATGATGATTATTCCACTACCAAATTCTGCCTCGTAAGTGGCCCTTATTATAATTTTGAGAGCGTTGAAGCTAGTTGGGCGGTGAATCCTAGAACGTATGGAGACAGAGAAACTCGGCTATGTGCTTATTGGACCGTACGTTCATTTTAACACCATGACTAATTATTGCGTATCCGAATTCGAGTAACATACCCGGTATTTTCTCTCCAGGCTGATGCATCGAATAAAACAGGCTGCTTCGATATAACATGCCCCGGATTCGTTCAGGTCAGCCATGAAATTGCTCTTGGAGCAGCACTTTCGCCTATCTCGGTCATCAAAGGGTTCCCGTGGCAGATGACACTCTTTATATTTAAGGTAAGCAGAAAATGGATCCTAAAAACACATGAAAAGAGATTGAAACTTGTGGGTTTCGTTCCCGTTTTTCAGGATCCGGACACAAACAACATATGGGTGCGGTACGAGGAAAGAATCAACATAGGATATTGGCCAGCCATTCTGTTTGGATATTTGACTTTTGGTGCAGAAGCAGCAGAGTGGGGTGGCGAGGTGTACAGCACCAAGTTAGGGCGGCCTCCCCACACAGGGACACACATGGGGAATGGGCGATTCCTGGATTGGGGCACGGGGGATTCGGGTTATTTCAAGAGGATGAGAATCCTGGACATCGCACTCAACTTGAAGATCCCGGAATGGATGTCAAGTTATGACGATGAGTACTGGTGCTATCGAGGTGATTATATTTCGGATTACATTGAGGACCCTGAGTTCTATTATGGAGGACTCGGAAGAAACTGGAGGTGTCCTTAAAAAGGTCTATCAATGGCGGCCGCTGCCTCCGAATTAATCTAAGAAGCTTGAAATTTGTGACTTTAGGGGCCACTAACTAATGAATGGACTTGTCCGATTATATTTTCTTTGTTTTTCTGAAAACACAGATTGTATAACTTGATTAATATGGTTGCAATAACTTTTAAAGTATCGTTTATAACTTGCAAAATGCATGATTTGAAGAAATTATTATTATTATTATTATTATTTATAAATTCATGAAATTTTATTAATATAGAAAGAACAGTAATTTGTTATATTTTAAATCATAGTCCTCTCTTTATAACTTCTATAAGATTTTATCTTTCAAGCGGCACAAATTTGACTATTAACAAAATCAATTTTATTAATTTATTTCTAACAATTTTTAGCTTTATAAGTTGTTATGTATTCCTAAAATGTCTATCATTAATTTTCCTCCGGATAAAATAAACGAATAACTTCTAGGTTAATCGTAATACAACTGTCAAAAGTGATTAACCTTTATTATTGTAACTCGATTTAAAGAAAACATAAGGATAAACGACGATGTAATTTACTTTTATTTTCGGTCTATTTGATTTTCGTCACAAATTTTAAAAAATATTATATTTTAGTCACTTGGTTATTGCTTCATAATATTTTGGTCATTATTGGACATTTTCCTATAATCATTGATACAATAAACTTGTCACTTGAGATCGTACAAGGACCATATAAGAAAAAGGTTAAAAACTCAACCAGACTCGAACGAAAGATAGATACGAACATATCTAACTGCTTCGGTAAACGAACCATAAAAGGGATCGAACTACTGAAAGATCACATACAACCACAAATCAGAGCCGAGCGTTTAAGAAAATTATCCACGGAAGTAAAATGTGTATCCAAATCCAATTTGAGGGTCCAAAACATAGATGATCAGCATAATAACATATAAGTGTCATCTTGTTAGTCAAGGTGACGTCAAATCTAACCCTGAGAAAAATAAAGGAAAATAACCAAGTGGTCGATAAAAAGGATAGAAATGTGCCAAAAGACAGAGAAAAATATGTCATAAAACAGAGGAAAACGTGCCATACAGGCATAATTATTTTTATTAAAATTTTTTAAAAAAAACAAAGAGAACCAAAGATGAGAGATAAGAAGTAAAGGAAAAATAAACTAGACTATCGAGAACCATCACTAAGACTAATGCTACCATCGGCTAAAACATAGAAAAAAAAGCTAGTGGCGCTGTGCAAAGGAATAATTTTGGCGACTAAGTTAATAAAAAACACAAATTCTATAAAATTATATTTTTGGTCACTTAGTCATTAATTCATGTTAGTTTAATGACGTGACACATTAAAAATGTTAATTTTTGAGATTTGTTAATCGGCCGAGTGATCGAAGATACTCATGTTGTCCCATTTTATGGATTCGAATTATGGTATTTGCCTTTGAAGCATACCTGAAAACCTACCGAAAAGATTAGCCAACAAAAGAGTGAGAATGCAAATACTCATTTCCTAAAAGGGGAAAACTTTGATGCACATGCGTGCTTTTTTATTTTAGGGGTTAGGATTTTAGTTTAAGGGTTTATGTTGTATGGTTTAGAATTTAAGTTTAGTGTTTAGAATTTAGGGTATAGGGTTTAAGGTTTAGGGTTTAGTTTTTTAGGATTATGGTTAGGAAGTTAAGATTTAAATTTTATAGTGTAAATATACAAACTTATGTAAACTTAATTTTACACAATTTGTGTATCAAAATTTAACCCTTCCTAAAATCAGTTCCATGAAGAATGTAACCCTCTAAACTGCATCAAACAAAACCTAAAACATGGAATGCAACATCAAAAAACAAAACAAAAATAAGGAAAAAGTAATGAGATAGAGAGGTTAAGTAAAATCTCTCTCCTGAACCAGTGAGGGACCTAGACTATGAGTGGGAGGGGCTCTTGATCTCCAAACAGCAATTTTTTAACCTTTTAACAATATAAACTTTTTCTAAAAAATAGATAAATTATGAATTTATTCCCCACTTTCAAACATTTACGTACTGCCCCCAACCTCCAATCTTACCGACCCCTCTGTCTCATTCCTTTTTTCCTTTATTTTGTTTTTTTTTATGTTGGATTCTATGTTTTAGCTTTTTTTATGGAGTTAAAAGGAGTGCATTCTTCATGGAACTTGATTTTAGCAAATGAGTATTTATATTTTTTGTAAATATAAAAGACTAAATGTGTTATTACACAAATTTTTTTAATTGCATGTGATAATGTTAATTGCTATTAGCGGCTCCATCATCAATTTGTAATAAAAATTAATGTTCAATGAACATTTTATAATTTTTGAAAGTTTGGTGACCAAAATGAATATTTTAACATAATTTAATGACTATTTGTGAACTTTACCCTTTTTAATTTGACTTTAAACTTTAGACAAAATTTAAATTTATCCACTAAAATTTAGATAAAATAACAATTTGACGCTTAAACTTTTAATTCATGTATTTTCTACATTCTTTAAAAAACCCTAAAATCTCTCACACCATAACCTGACCAAAGTCCCCCACCATCCGCCGTTGTTCATCATTGTTGCCAACCACCGTCGGTGACGATCGTTGAACCTTAAAATTTTTCGTGGAAGATGTGTCTAGTTAGCAGTGCTTTTCATTTATTAGAATTAATTAATCACAGATTTTGAGTAGGTGTGCCACATAGGTAGAAAATAGGCCCACTCAGAAGCATCTTCTAAAGCACCGTTGGCTGAGCGTGCCTTCTTCGGCCAAAATGAATGTCATTTTCATAAATAATTTTTAGGTGCTACTTCATTAAATAATTTAAAAATTAGCATTATTGGAGTAAATATGTCAAATGGTTGTGATCAACTAATTGATCGAGTGGTCGAAAATACTTATATTGTTCTTATCTTATATGAGTTTAAATTTTAACATTTACCTTGGAATCTAAATAAGTCCCTATTTAATCGAATAAAATGCCAAATAGTTAACACCCAGTTATAAAAAATTTGTTTTTGGCACGAAATCCAATATTTAATAGGAAATAAATAAAAGATACAGTGTAATTAAAGCTAATGAGAAAATTATTAACTAAAGACAAAAAATAATAAATTTACCTTTTTTTATCAAATTATTTTTGTACTTAAAGTAATGGCAACTGATAAGGGAAATAAGTACATCTCTTCAATCTTGTATTTGCTTCAATTGAAATTTCTCACGACTTTTGAGGAAAAAAGAGGGTCGAAAATGGGAAAACTGAATATTTCCAGGCTTTTCTTGATACTGGTTTTGTTATATTTGAGTGATAGAGCAAATGGAAAAGTTAATCTCAAAGCACTTGTTGATGCTAAATTAAGGAAGCTCAACAAGCCTGCAGTGAAGACCATACAGGTATCTTATTTTCTAAACCCTCTAAATATTAGACACCATTACAAATACAGTTGAAAAGAGTAGCTTATCTCGAACGTTGAAATGGCCATGACAGAGTGAAGATGGAGATATTATCGATTGTGTTGATATCTACAAACAACCTGCTTTCGATCACCCTTTGTTGAAAAATCACGTTATCCAGGTGAAACTTTTTTTTTCTCTTGTCACTCTATTTTCTTCTTGTTTGCACTTATTATAGTTGTGGATGTGATGAATGCTATTCAACTTGTAGATGAAACCCAGTTTTGATTTAAAGAAAGAGAAATCAAGCACAGAGAACGAGTCATCGAAGCTGGTGGTGTCTCAAACATGGCAAAGAAGTGGAAGCTGTCCAGAAGGAACCATTCCGGTTCGAAGAATTCGAAGAGGGGACTTATTGAGAGCGGAATCCATTGACCGATTCGGAAGAAAACCTCAAGCAATTGTCTCTAAATCAAACACAACATATCAGAAAGATGGTCACTTTCCATTTATTAACAACACTAACATTGTACTTCCTACAGTGGTTAACGAATCCGTAAGCATATTCAAAACTATATTATACATTTTTTTCACTCTTTTTCAATTGCTTGACTTAGTAGCTTTTGTGAAACAGGTAGCAATGCTTGTCGCAGTTGGACCCGATTTCATAGGAGCTACAGGAGATATCAATGTTTGGAATCCACGTCTTAGTTCTCCTCGTCATGAATTCACCACGGCTCAAATCTGGGTTAAAAGTGGCCCTGCTGATGTATATGAAAGCGTGGAATCTGGATGGATTGTTAGTTCATTAAACAATACGGATAAATCGTACCATTTTTTTTCCATTTTAAAATCTTAATCTAATCAATTTGTCAGGTATTCCCAAATTTATATGGTGACAAAAGGACCAGATTCTTTACATACTGGACTGTAAGTAAACAGTTTTTCATAAGAAAAAAGGAGCGAAAATCTGCAATAAATTATATCATTAAAACTATCTGTCTTTATTTGCAGCTAGATGGAACAACGTCAACAGGTTGCTATGACCTCAATTGCGATGGCTTCGTTCATACAAACCCTGGAATCGCCCTGGGAGCAGCCCTTGAGCCACTGTCCAGTCTGCATGGCCAACAGTATTATATCACTGTTGGCATGTACAAGGTAACATTGATTTTCAATAACTCGATGTCGATTTAGAATGCTATGATTCCTATATTTTCATAATGTTGTACTGTTATCAAAATTATTTTCAGGATCCAGAAACAAACAATTGGTGGGTGAAAGTTGGGGGCGATACACCAGTAGGATATTGGCCAGGAAACCTATTTTCTTACTTGAATCACAGTTCTACATTGGTGGAATGGGGTGGACTTGTTTATAGCCCGAACGTGAAGAAATCGCATCATACGAAGGCCGGCATGGGAAGTGGACACTTTGCTTCTGGTTTGTATGGGAAAGCATGTTTCATACAAAATATTGCGATCATGGATTTTTCATGGCAACTCAAGTATCCACAGTGGGTGGGCGCTTGGGACGATGAGTTTAACTGCTACAGTGCTTATGTAGACCAACAAAGTAATGGAACTTCACCAGTATTTTTCTTTGGGGGGCCTGGTCGGAATCCTGATTGTCCCTGACTCCTCCAATGTTGTTGTCTGTTTGCTTGTTCCCATCGTTAGTACAATATAATAAAATCATGAGGGGTGGAAAGTTTTGAATCATTTTCTTTTTGTTATAATGTTTGCTTCCTTATTATAAGATCAAAACATAAATATCAAATTATAAAGACCCGAAATTTTCAAGTCAACAATGGAATTTTGATCTTAAACTTAGGGTTCTTTTGGGGTTGTTGTCCCCAACGCCCGTTGACCAAACCAAATGTCCGTTTGGGCGCTAAAATAGGTGGGCAAACATTCGTTGAAAACCAAACCAGTAGTCGTTTGAGGTTGTTGTGGCCGATAAACGAACGTTGTAGACAACGACAACAACCAAAAACGCACCCTTAGACTTGTGGAGTAGTACGCTTATTGGATCGTTAGGCTTAGTTTGGCATGCCACCCACTCTTACTCTCTCTTCCACATACACATTTTTCAACTCTTCTTCAACCTTAGTTCTAAAACCAATCGATTAATTTTATAGATTCAACCGATATTTTAAGAGGTAATTATGATCTTCAAATTTAGAGGTCTATTCATTCAATTTAGAAGGTGGTGTATGTGTTACATTAGAGGTCTATTCATTCAATTTAGAAGGTGGTGTATGTGTTACATTGGATTAGTAGAGTAGAGGTATTGTCAGATCTGCAATCAGAGTTGATACTCGAGGCTCTGTCAGACAGTGTGCAGTGAAGATTAGAAAAGATTGTGATATTACAAATATCATTTCAGTTATCTTCGCTTTATTTTATGTTTCTAACATCGTATTAGTGGACTATGAGTCCACTTATTCTTATATTCGTAGTAAGGTTATTTGAGAGAATGGTATTTCAGCAGATGACTTAGAGGTGCGAGTCTAAATATCTAATCAGTTAGGGCTCAACGTGCTAGTAGATAAAGTTTATTGTAGATGCTCGATTGAGATTCAAGGCCAAATGTTTCGGGCATACTTGATGGAATTGTTTTTCCATGAGTTTGACGTGATTTTCGGCATAAGTTTGTTATTTGAGCACGATACTAGCTTTAGATGATGGATGAAGAGCCGTATGCTTCGTAGTTATGATGGTGTGAAGTTGGTAGTGAAGAGTGAGAATAACAATTGCTCTTCTGATAAAATTTTAATTGTGTCGCCTCAGAGGATTGGATTCAAGCGTCACTAGCTTAGTGCTGGAAGACCATTGAATGGTTAGAGGGTTCATAGTTGTATTTGTAGAGGAGTTGTCATAATTATCTTCGAATAGATAATTTAAATTTAGGATTAAAGTAATGTTAGATATGAAATTGGTGTTCTACATGTAATCATTGAATGACTTAAATTAAGATTTTGTTTAAACCTGTCGAACCATGTTGGTTTAAAGGTGCACCTACATAATGTGGGCGTCGCAATTGTCCAGACTGATTAAACCTTGCGAATATTTTTAGCCTAATTTAAAATAGAAAGTTCGATGTTTAAAAAAAATCAAACACAATTTTTTTTTTAATTCATTAGATTGCAGCATTAATCTTCAAGTGGACAATCATCGTAAAGACAAAAGATTAATTAAAATTTTTCGAGAAAGATTAAGAAATTATTTAAATACAAATTAAAGATTAAAAGTGACAAAATATTTAGGCTTTAAATCAAAATAAATGCTCAAATTATTATGTTTTTTTTAAGTGCTTGAATTTTTTTACTCTTTTAGGTGTCCAAACTATTCTGTTATTTTGATAAAAAAAATAATAATTTAAACATTTAAGAAGGGCAAAAAAAAATTTAAACACCTAAAAAAATTAAGATACTTTGAATACTTATTTTAATATTAAACCAATTTTTTTAACCTATTGTTTTAGGATTTTATACAACATGTCACATGATTTGTCTGGCCCAATGCAATATTACCGATATATATGTATATATTTATTTGGTTATTTATTTTTGACCAACAAAAGAAAACTGTGGCTAAATGAATTATTACGGGTACTTTGATTAGTGGCTTTTGGGTTAAATTATCCAACATTTATATTTTTAAAATTGTCAGAAGATTGGAAGACAATTTGGCAACTATACACTTAAAGAATTAATTAACTATGAAAACGCAAATGCGATTAATTTAAGTTTCATGGTGTAATTGATTTAAAATCTTAAAATTAAAGGAAATTGATGAATGATAGAGAAACTCATTAAAGTTTAGTTTTAAGAAAAAAACAGTTAAGGAAAGTTTATTTTGATAAGGATTGCAGGTCTAATAAGGAATAATTACAAATTAAGAAACTATTTAATTACAAATTAAGAACCCAACAAGTTTCCAGTGAAAAATCTAATGATGTTCATCTTAGAAGATACAGATTTAAATCGCTTTGTCTACAAGGTGTATGCGTATTGTCAAAAGGTTAAAAATATCTATGAACATATACTACATTGTAATTACCTTTAGACTATTCAAAAAATTATAAATTAACAAATTTTCTAATTTAATTTGAAAATGATAAATAACAGACAAATAGTCAAAACCCTAATCATAAAAAATTTATTTTGATAAGAAAGTCAATATTTAAAAAGGAAATAAATATCTAATACTATTTAAAAATAACCAATGAATTTATTTTAATTTCGATATTAAAAAGAACATTAATAAAATTGTAGTAATTAAACCTAATTAGAAATTACTAACTAATGATACAAACTAATAAATATACATTTTTCGATGTTTACTGATAAAGGAAGGCATAATGTCAAAAAAACGCCCATAACATTTGACTAAATAATTATTTTAGCTCCTATTTTTAAAGCAATTTAACCTTAATGTTTTATTTTGAGTCAAAATGGCCCATCTGCGAATGAAAACTGCTAGTCAATTGGCAATAAACAGCGTGACAAAATACATGACAGTGCACACCTCGATAGCAGTGTCATATAGAAAAATATATTGACTTTATAGAATGTCATATGAGTCAAAACAAATAATTTTAAAAAATTATATAAAATATTTTTTCTGACATGTCATTCTATCAAGTAATTTCAAGTTGTTTATCGTCAGTTGACTAACAGTTTTTATCTGTAGAGAGGCCATTTTGACCCAAATAAAACGTTGAAGGTTAAATTACTTCAAAAAAGAACAAGAGCCAAAATAACTATTCAGTCAAAAGTTAGGATCATTTTTTGTCATGCCATAAAGGAAATTAGCTGTAGTTTCCAATACATCATAAATTTCGTCAATTACTAACTTTCAAATAACTGCCCACTCATTATGTTAAAAAAACTATCCACTAATTACTTACATGAAAGAAAGAGATAAATATTCATTTTAAAAAAATATGATAAATAAACTCTATTAACTAAGATTATAAATAACGTGATAAATCAGGTTCATCTAATAATTTTTCACGCGTACCTTTTTCATCTCATATTTGTATAATAATCGAGGTGGATAATGCGGAAGTAGTCCGGCTCATTCCAAAGGCTGGCAGCACAGGTTATTCTTTTACACTTTTCAAAACTCCCCTTTACGAATAGAGGTGGTGATGGCTGCCAATAGACTTTAGGTACGATTAAAATGAAGTAGTTCTACATAATTTTTTATTTAAAGTAAAATCTACACAAATTCATATTAAATGGTAATGTAATAACAGCCTTCGAGCTTGACGCGTTTTTTACAAAAAATAATTTTAACGGAGTCGCCACCAATCTTTTTAATTTAAGTGAGATTGGATCACATGTAAACTCGGTTATTTTAATAAAAACTTGTTTTGGGTTGACTTATTTAAATAAATGGTTTGTAAAACCAGAAAATAGGTTCGGAAGTTAGTTACGTGTGGGGAAAGATGAACACCCCCACAACGCCCAAAAATTGGTACCTAGTCAATTATGTAGTGTCTTAACGATGGAAATTATGAATTAGAATTTAATTTAAAAATTGTGATCCATGAATGCATGAATTTCGTCATAAATGTATTTAAAAGAAGGGTTTTGTTTTGATACACAGTCCGTGTAAAATATTTTTACACAACCCTTCTATAAAATCTAAAATCTAAAACCCTAACCCTAACACCCTAGATTATAAATCCTAAACCCTAAACTCTAACCATAAACATTAAATTCTAAACCTTACAACCTAAACCCCTAAACTTTAAACCCTAAACTAAACTCCTAACCCCTAAATTTGAAAAGCACGTGTAAACTTTAATTTACATGAATTGTGTATCAAACATTTTCTCTTAAAAGAATACTCCTTTATATGGGATTGATGAGAAACTTACGCCCCTTTAAGTTCGAGACGTAATTTTGCGAGACCCCGACAAAAGACTATTATTTTAAATATTATAATTAGGATTAAAAATGATATTTTTATATTAGAGATTAACGAGAAAGCATCGCCCCTTTAATTTCGAGGTACATTTTTCACGAGAATCTCTAATAAATAAAGTCGCTTTAATTTAAAAATAGATTAAAACGAATGAACGCAAGATTTATACAGATATATATAATAATACATATATTGTTAAACTATAAATAATAAGTAAATAATGATATTAGTAATAATAACAATATTAATAACATTAATACTTGTAAATGATAACAATTAATAATAATAATATATAAATATAATGATTATAATAATAATAGTAAATAATAATAACAATAGTATTAATAATATATATAACAATAATAACAGTACAATAATATAATAATAGAACAATAATATAATAATAATAAACAAAAATTAAAAGAAATGAAGTAATTGTAAGAAAACATGAATTAAATGGCGAAAATGTAAACGACGACACAAGAAAAGAAGGACCAAAAGTGCTATTTCCTCATCGTTAGAAACGCGCGGATCCTTCCTCTCAGGTCGGGTCTACGCGCAGGTTACACAAACGCCAAAATGGTGTTGTTTCATGTTGGGCATAAATACCTCATTTTAATCAAAAAAATTCATTTGTCTGAAATTACAAAAAACTTTAAACTCTCTCTACTACTCTCTCAAGCCGTTCATCCCAAATCCGGGCGCCGCCCAATCGTCTACCGCGAACCACCTTAAGCCATCATTTATCGGTGACGACAAACCACCGCTTTCGACGGTCGGAGTTCATGCAAAAGGGGTCGAGATTTTCCCAAATCTCATCCTAGGTAAGTAGATCTAACAAAACAGATGGGTTATTTAAAATTTTTACCTTTTTCTCTTTTAAATCTATTTTTCGGTTCATTTTTCTGCCTTCGATCTTGTCTCTATTTCTCTGTGTATTTTTTGGTCCGAATTGTATCTCAAAAATCCCTTGCTTTATTTTAGGTTGGTTGTATTTATATGAGAATGAGGGTCTCTCATAACTGCCACGTTGAGGGGTGACGGGGACTGTGATGGGCAGTGGCAGCAGGGTAAGGCGATGGATTTGATTGAGTGGTTAGACAATGGGCGGTGTGGTAGGAGGGATAATATGTTAGATTTAGGGTTTCGGTTGTGATTTATTTGTAGTTATTTAGGATGGTTAGGGTTTAGTTAGGATTATTTTGGGTTTTTGACGGTGGCAGTAGAAGCTGGCGAGGCGGCGATAGATCGTGGTGGCGGTTGCAGTTTAGGTTTTTAGGATTAAGTTATGTTATGTTAATTTAGGTATAGGCTTGGGTTTGGTTATTGGGTAATAATTTTGGATAAAATTTAAAAGGTGATTGGGCTTAAAGGGCCCGGACAGAAATGGGTTATTAAAGTAAAGACTAAAAAGAACTCATTTCGTCCAATTTGGTTTGAGTTTCTTCCTTCTTAATGCAGATCTTTTTTTATTTGGTCTTTTTGTTTTCTCTTTTCCAAGGATGTAGAACTTGTTGATCAGTCCGCTACTTTGCTTCTTTGAGAGATAGACTCCGGTTGATCAATCTACTTCGTCTTTATTTTGGGAAGATAAGGCCTACCAAAACTGTTGAAGACTATCTGATACAGTCTTTCTCTTTGGAATTTAGCTGATCCACCCTTCCATATATTTGGGAAAATAGAATTCATCAGTCACTCTATTCCACTATTCTCTATAGAGATAAATCTGGTCGATTATTCTACTTTTTATTCCTTCTAGAAAGATAGAATCTACAAGAGTAAAAGAATGTTAAGTCAAACTGATTTTTGAATTGTTTTATTTAGAACTATAAAACTAAAAGGTTTAATCTAAATTAAGATTTAGTTTATCCACTCCGTCAATCTTGAAGAAGTATAATTTGTAAGTTAGGGTGATCTGTTCTACCACTGACGAGGAGGCACGATTAGAAGATGCATTTGATCCGATGCGCTACCGATGGCGAGATAGGATTTGAAAGTTAGATTTGATCAAGCTACAACACAAACGAAGAGTCATGATCTGAAAGTTAGTTTTGATCAAGCTACAACCCTGACAAAGAGGCATGATCTGGGAGTTAGTTATGATCAAGCTACAACTCTAACGAAGAGGCACGATCTGGGAGTTAGTTTTGATCAACCTACAACTCTGACGAAGAGGCATGATCTGGGAGTTAGTTTTGATCAAACTAAAACTCTAATAAAGATGCATAATCTGGGAGTTAATTCTGATCAAGCTACAACTCTGACGAAGAGGCGTGATCTAAGAGTTAATTTTGATCAAGCTACAACTCTGACAAAGAGGCATGCTCTGAGAAAGTTTTTATTTTTTTCTAGCAATTGCATTTTTTTAATTGCCCGAATGTCTTAACATCACTTCCGAGGGTGATGGCCCAAAGGTCTTAGTATCACTCCCGATGGTGATGGCCCAAAAGACTTGACATTATTCCCAAAGATGATGACCCGAAGGACTTAATATTTTAAAATGAAGTGCCCCTTATCATAAGGTTTTGGCATTGGAAAAGTTGTCATTTTCTTTCTAGCAATTGCATTTTTTAATTGCCTGAAGGTCTTAACATCACTCCCGAGGGTGATGGCCCAAAGGTTTTAGCATCACTCTTGAAGGTGATGGCCCGAAGGACTTGACATCACTCCCAAAGGTGATGGCCCAAAGGACTTGATATCACACCTAAGGGTGATGGCCCGAAGGACTTGACATCACTTTCAAAGGTGTTGGCCCGAAGGTCTTGACTTTATTTCTTTTTTGGGCTCTACTTTCTTTGGTAGCTTGTTCTCTCAATCAGAGAAATAGTATCATGAGTCTTCTTTGGACACATGTTTCAATCAATTTAAATACATCTATCCTTTATGCATCTATTTCTATAATTATGCATGCATTTCTCTTGAATGCATAATGCTTTCATGGATGTAAAAATGCAGTCTCATCGATAATCATGTTTGATTCTCAAACAAAGACTTCTGAATTCTTCCTTGGTCGATTTCTTTCTTGAGTGTTAACCTCATTAATTGTCAACTCTATCAAACATATATTGTTGCTTCGAACAGCTTTGCCCCACTCAAACTTGGGTTTAAACAATTTCTTGTCTTTAACTTTCATGAAAGGTCTTCCCCCGTGAAGTTTAACAACAAGGTGGGCATTTATCCTTGTTCCTCGCATGAACACTTTTGCCTTCTCATATATGGTGATGCCCCTTTTACTTTTGGATTCATCTACAATCTTTTTTGATATCAACAATGATGGATCATTCTCCATGGTTCTATTTTGTCAATTGGAAATTTTTCTGGATTGTTAACCACTCGTATTCAAGAGTATTATTGTCAATTTCTTTTTGTGCAAATTGTCTTTATCATTTTTGCACTCAATCACTTGTCTAAAATGTTTCCACCATCTCTGGGTGAAAAGCCAATTTAAACATTTGTTGCATAAGTAAGCTCTCAATGCTTTACCATTTGATCACAATATCATATGTTAGGGTGAGCATATGCTTTTGAATCCCTGCATTTAAATCTTTTTACAAATTAATACAAAGAAATCTGTTGTTTCTTTAAAATGTCAATTTGCTTGTTTTCCTTTCAATGCATGATGCTTGTATGAATTATCAATATGAATGATTATTTATCTTTTCAAAAATAAGATTTTTTACTAATTAACTATCATTTGTTACAAAATTAGGTGCCCCAGATATTAAGGGCATGAATACCAATTTACTGATGGTCGTCCCAAGTGTATCTTGTGTCTAGAGGACCTCGAAAGTTATGTCGATGTCTGAAGGTGTAAAGTGACTTCCAGGCTATTAGGCTTTCGAGAAGGTCATTTCCCATATGCCTGATTTCTAACCAGTTTGGGTGGCTCCATTCCATTTTCCCTTTTTTTTATCTCGACCAAGCATTAGAAGTTTCAAAATTTTTGAATAAAGGATAACCTTGTAAGGCTGGATGTAATATGAAGACAAACTCCTCAAACTCGTATATCCATGTATAATCCAAATGGCCTTTTAGAGACGTACAATGTAGGCCAGAGCTTGCAATTATGAATGCAATGTTATTTTTGTTGTGCTTGATTTGAACTTGCTTAGATGCATTAGTTTTCTCTTTATTTTTGGAAATTTGTCGCTCAAGCAAACTTGTACTATGGTCGAACATTAGTGTATGCTCTGGTTTTGCAGATGAGTAGTCTTCCAAATCTCTTTTAGGTAGGGATTCTTTTGGCTGAAAGATTCTACATTTGCTTATCCCTTAAAGGCTTTATTTTTTGATTTGGTACATTCACTTTTCTATTTATTTTCCTTTTTTTACCTAAGGCACCATTTTTGGGTTTCCCCTTGGTTTCTTCTTTTTCTTTTTTCTTTCCTTTTTTAATGTTTTTTATTCTTGATTCTGAGTTCAAGACTCTTAATTTGTTTCGGCATGCTCTTCGACCACAAATTACTTCTTGCATATGATGTGTATCTTCTTGTTTCATGCCCCTTGATGGACGTTGTCTTTTCAATATGATCAGAATTATTCATCTTCCACTTGAACAAACCTTTCACATCTATTGTCCTAGCATGGCCGTGATCTTTGGCTTGAAAATGATAGATATCATCTCCTACATAGATATCATTGAGAAATGGTAGTCTTCAGTTGGAAAGATGTTGAAGTTAACACAATATTCAAAAATCTTAGACAACAATACTTTAGAGGAAACATTCACTCAAAATTTGTGTTTGGGAACTCTTCATCACTCCCTCGCATACTCAGTAGTCCGTCTGTTGACCTAAGTAGATTGGAAGATAGGTCACATCCTCCTCATCTTCACATCTTTTGATTTTGTCTAGACACAAGACTGCTCGGATCAGCCGTCAGATTAAAATGAAAGTGGTTATACGAGAATCTAAAAAATACATACATATATGTATGAAGGAACCAAAACTAACTTATAATAAAATGGATGGAATGGTGTAAATTTTTTTTTTTTAGAAAATATTTGACAAATGAATGTAAAAGAAAGCATCATTCATTGAAAACAAAACAAGCATGCACATGCCCTTACAAAAGATCCAATTGCCTTTGGGATTAAGCAAAAAGTTGGTTCTATGCATCACTTAGAAAGAAATTTAAATTACGTGGATTTCTTAGCAAATTGAGCACCCATGATAAGAAAGCTTAACAAAAAAAAAACTCAACCACTTCTAAGAGTCGTTCATCCTGGTCTTTTGATCCCTTTAACACCAATGATAGCACGTCCTATCTTGAGCTTGTCTTCCATTATTCAATCAACTCTCTTGTTAATATTCCATTATCAACAAGCATTTTTATCTCCTCCAATAGCTGCCTACACTTTTTTGTTGAATGCTCGTGTACCCTTATATGAAAGTTACAAGTACTGCTCAGATCATAAGTGTGGGCAGTCGGGTTTGACATTACCTTCATTGGTCTAGGAGTGATATATCGTCCTTTTACACGATGAAGAAACAAATCTGAGATGGGCATTCAGAATATTTCAAAAACCGCGCTTGTCCGAGGAGCTTTTCTTGATGGGTAAGGATTATCGGATGATCCTTTTCTTTTGTGACCACGAGTGCGTTGCAGATGATATTCGTTCACCTCTTCTTCTCTTGTTATTTCTTGATCGATTTGGACTTCTAACAAAGAGCTCAAACTTCTATTTTGGATTACATCATCTATTAGCTCTCATCTTATCATAAGATTATAAAAATTACCTCTTGAACCTGCGAGCATCAGGTCATAGAAAGGAGCTGAAAGGGTGTTATAGAACATAAGCGACATTTTACTTTCCATCATGAAAGGTTGAACTTGAGATACCACTGCTTGCCATCTCAATGCATACTCTTTGAAGCTTTCATTTACCCTCATCGTCATATTCCGTTAAAGCTGACGGTCTGAAGCCAAATCCAAAGCATACTTGTATTGCTCCAAAAATGCAATAGGTAGATCAACCCATGATCGAATATGCTCTTTGTTAATCGATTATACCGTGGATTGCTCCAACTAGACTATCATGAAAGTAGTTGATCAACATTTTTTCATCATGTAGGCAACCATCCATCTTCCTACAAAACATTTTTATATATATCAAAGGACAACGGGTACCATCGTATTTTTTTGTATCTTGCTTTATCTTGGAAAAATGTGCTTGCAACTGTTATTATAGCCCTTCTTGAGGTTGCCCGATCATTTTCATCTCATTATCTGTAACGCCTCGTTTTGGGCCTAGCGATTTTAAGGCTAGCTAGACAGTCCGGTGAATCGAGTTAGAGATTCGAGTCAGATTCGGGAACAAATATTTTCTGAAAGATAAAAATATGGAAAATGTTTAAAAATCCTATTTTAATATATTAAAAATATTTTTGAAAGTAATTTTGGAAAATAAGCTTTGGTAGGGTGACATTCATATTTTCTCTCAAAATAATCTTAGCCAAACACTTTTTTTCCTATCAGAGATTTGAGTTAATGATCTTATTTCTTCATCTTTGATTTTCTAAATGATTCTTTAACTTGTTTCTTAAAAATCTTATTGAATCTCATTGTTTTTCAAGATGAAAGCATCCAATTAAGGGGAAATTCACTCATTGGAGGTAAGTTTCATTCTTCTCCTCCAATGAAAGGTTCTTTACTGAAATTCTCAAGTTCTTGACTCTTTATATATGTTTTCTAATGGATTTTAATTGATTGATTATGGAATTTTGCTTAATTGAGAGTTAATTGATGGAATCTTGTGATTTCCGAAGTGGATCTATTTTCCAGTGTTAAGGATTGATTTCAATCTTATTTTGAATATGTTATATTTTGGATAAGTTGTTTTTAACAATGGAATCCCGAAATTGGTTGAATCTTTAATTGTTAGGTTGTTAGTTAATGGTTTTGGGTTGTTTTTGGAGTTTAATAATTGCTGGAAGTAAAAGGATATTGTAAAAGGGGTTTTAGGTGTTATTTGATGAAGTTTAATGTATTGAATCGTTATATTATGTCTGGGTTAAGATTGAGAAGTGTTTGAGGTTGATTTCGGTACATTTTGGATGAGTTTTGAGTGGGCATCTTGAGAGCTGGGGGATTCTGGTTTGAAACAGGGAGTTAGAGGCAATTTAATGCATGTTTCCTCTGGTTTTGTGTGGCCAAAACAGGGGATAATCAAGGTGTAGCATCTTGAGGTAGTTTGTGGCTTGTCGGAGCTTGTTTCGCGGTAGCAAGCAAGGCGAAGTGAAATCGGTGAGTGGAAACGATTTTAAAAGTCTTTCAAAGGTTTGAAAGTGGTTTTGGAAGTTTAGGATAAGTTTGAAACACCTGCCTAAGCTTGGAAGTAAGTTTTCCCTCCTTTGGCTTTTTAATCTCGGTTCGGATATGAGCATGTGTGATTCATGTTTTGGTCGTAAACATAGTTTGTTTTACTTACTGTAAATGCATGATTTTAAGTACATATGCAGTGTTTAAAAAGTATCTTAAATGCTAATGAGCATTGGTTTTTATTCCGGTCGGGAATGTGATATATTGGCTATGTGACAAGGTGAGAGAACATTCGGATATAGTTGGCGTGCCATAGGATAAAGTGCACTATAATATGTTTAAAAATAGATCGTGGTTAAGAGTCCTTGAGGTATAGCGATCGGCTATTCGGACTATGTTGTTATCACTTGGGTTGAACGGTCGATTCCCCTTGTTAATGTAAAGCTTGCAGTCGGCAAGGTTGTAAAGTCATGCGGTCGGCATGGGGTAGTCTTGATGATGGTCGGTCATTAAGAGAGATTTGTGTATTCGATGTGTAAAGTTAACGGTTGGTTAACTAAAGATTAGCGGTTGGCTAATCAAGGATAGTGGTCGACTATCCAAGGTCACTATAATTGCCAATACATGAGAATTCTATTGTTGAATCTATTTTTAATGCTTTGGGATTTAAGCATGATTTTGTATTTAATGCTTTGGGATTTAAGCATGGTTTTGTATTTAATGCTTTGAGATTTAAGCATGTGGAATATATTTTGTTTTGCATATGGTTGATGTGCATGTTTTAATTTGGAACCATTGGAACTTGCTTAGGGTGTAAGCATGGTTTGAAAACAAGTGTTGGATTACAAGAGTTTTAATGCATCATTGTTTTAGGAGTATCCTCACTAAGCAAGTGTGCTTACGCTCTCTTTTTCCTAATGATGCAGAGCATTAAAGGCTTAGGGCGGCAAAGGCAATGTGTAGCGGTCCAAGAGGCAAAACAATTTTGAGTATGAACTCAGTTTGTGTTTCCAGTTAATAAGGCAATGTGTTCGCCATGGTTTTTAGGGAGTTGTAATTCTGTTTCTTTATGGATTTTAAGTATGTTTCTATGCTGGGCTTTGAGGATGGTTTGATGTTGCTAAGTTTGATGTTAACCCTTGCTTATAGTAGTGGATGATTGGTTGCTTAGGTATGCATCTAGAGCCTCCTTGTTGATTGCCATGTTATGATGGTTTGAGCAAGTTTATTATGTTGTGTTGGTTGTGTTGGCATGTTGCACATGCTGATAAATATTGAATTGAGCAACTTGGTATATTTGGTGAAGTGTTTTAGGAAGCATGCCTATAGATCATCAAGTTTGTATGAATGCCATGTTTGGTTAATGTTTTTGTGTTGCTTTGGTAGGAAATGTATTTTGGTAATGTTGTATATGTGTTTAAAGCATGTAAAAGTGGTTTGGTTCCCATTAAAGTGTGTTTAAACATCAATTTGGGACATTACAGGTCCAGGCGTATCGAAACAAGTGACCTCGTACCGGTACGGCTAGGCCATTTTAGGCATAGCATTTCGATACGCGGGTAGGTGTTTCGATACGGATAAGCCTTTTCAGGCATCCTGGTTCTTTCATTTTGGTCCCTGAAGTTTGTAAATGCAATTGTATAAGATTAGAAGATCGTTTTGACTTGAAATTTGTCATGTGAACTTGAAAATGAACTAGTTGAGGACTGGCAACTTTAATTTCAGTTTTGGTCCTTAAAATTATCAGTTTTGAAATTTAGTCTATGAAACGCATATTATGCAATTGGTGGTTTTCTCGTGCTTTGTTTTATCTAAAAATTCACCCGCTACAAGTATGAACATGTAAGACTAATAATTTGCATCTAGGCAAGATAAAAGAGAAAAAAATGGACCGACTTTTCATAACCTTACTCTGATTTGCTTTGGCAAACCTAATGTACCTTATTGGGCTCGGTCGGACGTCTAGGCCAGGTCGAGGGGGTTATATTTGTTGGTATCAAAGGCAGGTCAGGAAAGGTTGGGATGTTGTTGTTTGATTGTATATCATTGTTCATTATGCACGGTGATTGTGGATATGTTGGTGTTTGATTTATATCATATTAGGGTATAAATTGGGAACACATTGCCTAATACCGAGGTTTTAAAATGTTTTATAAGATTGTCTTAGATCCTTCGCCTTATGTTAGCCTGACTTTAATGTGTTTTGATGCTTTTGATATCATGGCTCGACGTGAGACACGTTCAATGACTGGTAATGCTAGAGTTGGACAAAATAATATTGAGGAAGAGAATCCCCTAACTTTTTACCTCCTCCTTCTCTATTGGTTCCGCATGCTAATGTTGGGGCTGGTGGTGTACCCCAGGCTCATCAAGTGCCAGTGTTTGGTGATTTGACTTCGTTAGTTCAGGCGATAATGGGAGTTTTTCAAACAGCGATAGCTGGAGTGCATGCGCAGGCACCAACACCTGTTGTGGCAGTTAATCCAGAGTTACCCTTAGAGCGTCTCTACGATTTGGGAGGTGTTGAGTTCAGGGGTTTGAGCCCTGAGGCATCCGAAGAATGGCTAGAGAGTACGACTCGTAATCTAAATCAAATGGGCTGTAATGATGAGAGTAAGCTGGGTTGTACCGTGTCGTTGTTGCACGGTGATGCTTATCATTGGTGGGTGACCACAATTGCTAGTGTTCCGGAGGTGGATGTAACTTGGGAGTTATTTCAAAGAGCTTTCAAGAAGAAGTATCTTGGCCCTCGGTATCTGGATTCGAGGAAATGTGAGTTTATGGCCTTAGAATAGGGTGGCATGTCCGTGGCTGAATATGTGGTAAAATTTGTCCGTTTGAGTCAGTATGCCTCAGAGATGGTTCCGGATGATCTTGAAAGGTGCAAAAGGTTTCACTATGGGTTGGTGAAGGATATCAAAACTTACCTGCTGGCTGTGGACTACACAAATTTTAACGTGCTTGTGAACCGTGCTAAGGATATTGAGCAGTCCTTGAGGGTAACATAACAAGGGTCAGGCATGAGCTCGAACAAGCGTGGGGCTAATTTTGGTAATTTTGGGATGCAGAATATGAGGTTCCGTGATAAGAGGCATAAGTTGGATCATAGGCGAGGTGGCGGTGTTGGCAATGGTAACCAAGGTGTTCGTATTATATCTGAGTGTGAGCATTGCGGTAGACGCCACATGGGTGAGTGTTAAGGAAATACCATGAGTTGCTGGACATGTGGATCTCCTGGTCACATGAAGCGTGATTGTCCTCATGCTGTGAGTGATGCACCAGTTTGGGTTACTGTACCTGCTAGGGGTCGAGGCCTTGGCAAGGGTAATTTTAGAGGTAGGATGATGGTCAAAGATTTGTGGCCTGTGCTGTTGTTGTACAACAAGAGAATAGTGGGCCAGCGCAGATCTATGCTCATCGTGATGGACGCAACGACACTGATGTGATCGCAGGTATTTTCACCTTGCAATCTTTGTCGTTGTTTTCTTTGATTGATTCAGGGTATACTCATTCATATATTTTAAGTGAGATGCATCATTGCTAAATGTTCCTGTTAAGTTTTTGGATGTTGGCATGTTGGTAACTAGTTTTTTTGGGGAGACGGTTACAACTAGAAGGTTGTATATGCGTTGTCCTTTGATAGTGCAAGGTCATAAATTTGCTTCGAATTTGATGGAGTTGCCATTTCATGGTTTTGACGTTATCTTGGGTATGGATTGGTTAAGTGCGCACAAGGCGGTGGTGGATTGTGAATTCAAAAGGATTTCTCTGAAGTTGGCCGATGATTATGAAGTTGTGGTAGTTAGTGAGAATGTGAAATTCTTTTCCAATATTGTGCCGGCTTCTCGAGCGGAGAAAATAATGTTTGATGGTTGCCAAGCCTATTTGGCTATTGTTATGAATCCGGAAGCCAAGAGTGTTCAGGTTCAAGATATTCAGGCTGTATGTGATTATCCATAAGTTTTTCCTGAAGACTTGCCTGGTTTGCCTCTGGATAGGGAGGTGGAATTTCGTATTGAGACATACGAAGGTACAACTATGATGTCTATTGCTCCTTATCGGATGGCACCGAAGGAGTTGAAAGAGTTAAAGTCTCAGGTCCAGGATTTGTACTGAGAATGAGCATGATCAGTATTTGCAGATTGTGCTGCAAGTGTTGAAGGATAATCAATTGTATGCTAAGTTGAGCAAGTGCGAGTTTTGGCTCAAGGAGGTGATGTTTCTTGGACATGTGGTTTCCGCGAAAGGTATTCATGTTGATCCACAGAAAATTGAGGCTATTCTCAATTGGAAACAACCTAAGACCGTATCGAAGATGCGTGGTTTTCTTAGGTTGGTTGGTTATTATCGCCGTTTTGTGAAGGGGTTTTCTAGTATCACAGCTCTGTTGACAAAGTTACCGCAAAAAAGTGTTCTTTTCTTGTAGACGGAGAAGCAGCAGTAGAGTTTTGAGAAGTTGAATGAGGTTTTGACACATGCTCTTGTGTTGATTCAACCGGAATCTAGGAAAGAGTTTGTGGTTTATAGTGATGCATCGTATGTTGGATTGGGTTGTATGCTGATGCAGGATGGAAAGGTTGTAGCCTATGCATCGAGGCAGTTGAAGGTTCATAAGCGCAATTATCCAACTCATGATTTGGTGCTTGCAGTTGTGTTGTTTACCTTGAAGATTTGGCGACACTACCTTTATGGTGAGAAGTGTGTGGTTTTCACGGATCATAAAAGTTTAAAATATTTGATGTCTCAAAAGGATTTAAACCTTAGGCAACGAAGGTGGTTGGAGTTGCTCAAGGATTACGACTTGACAATTGAGTATCATCTTGGAAAGGCCAATGTTGTTGTGGATACGTTGAGTCGTAAGGTAGCGTTTGAGCTTAGGGCGATGTTCACAAAGTTGAGTGTGACACGGGAATGTGGGTTGTTGGCTGAATTACAATTTAAGCCTATGTTGTCATAGTTGATTAAGGCTAAGCAACCGTTTGATAATTCTTTGGTTCCTCATGTTAAGGACATAGAAGATGGTAATCCGACGAATTTCTATTTTGATGATGATGGTGTTTTGTGCTTTAAGGGCCGAATAGTGGTGCTGAAAGTTTTAGAGCACAGGTACACTATTTTGCCAGAAGCACATTCTAGTCCTTTTGCTATGCATATGGGTAGTACAAAGATGTATCATGATTTGAAGGAAATGTACTACTGGGTTGGGTTGAAAAAGGATGTGGCTGAGTTTGTTTCCAAGTGTATAGTGTGTCAGCGGGTCAAGGCTGAACATCAGTTTCCATCCGGGTTGTTGCAACAGCTGAAAATTCTGGAGTAGAAGTCGGAGAGAATCACCATGGATTTTGTGACAGGGTTGTCGTTGACACCGACTAAAAGGATTCCATTTGGGTGATCGTTGATCGGTTTACAAAGTGTGCGCATTTTCTCCCAGTGCATACGACGTACACCTTGGACAAGCTATCGGATTTGTATATAGTTGAAATTGTGCGTTTGTACGGGGTACCTAAGTCTATTGTTTCAGATAGGGATCCAAGGTTCACATCAAGGTTTTAGAGATGTTTACATCAGGTTTTTGGTTCGAGGTTGAGTTTTAGTACCGCGTATCATCCTCAGACGGATGGACAGTCTGAGCGTGTTATCTAGGTCTTGGAGGATATGATGAAGTGTTGTGTTATTGAGTTCCAAGGAACTTGGGAGAAGCATTTACCATTGGTTGAATTTGCTTATAATAACAACTATCAAGCGAGTATTCAGATGGCACCATATGAGGCAATGTATGGCTGAGGTGTCGTACGCCCTTGTGTTGGGCCGAGGTAGGGGAAAAGCATGTTTCCTTGCCACATGTGTTGAAAGACACGGATGAGAAAGTTAAGCTTGTGTGTGAACGCTTGAAAGTGGCTGTGGATCGGCAGAAATCTTACGCGAATTTGAAGCGTAGGGAAATTGAATACGCGGTGGGCGATCGCGTGTTCTTAGAAGTGTTACCATGGAAGAAGGTGATACGGTTCGGACATAAGGGTAAGCTTAGTCCGAGGTTTATTGGACCGTATGAGATCATGGAGCGTTTTGGCCCTGTGTCTTATCAGTTTAGGTTGCCTCCCGAGCTTGAGAAAATACATGATGTGTTCCATGTATCTATGCTACGGAGGTAACGGTCGAATCTTTTGCATGTTATGCCGGTGGAGCATGTTGAGTTGAGACCAGATTTATCCTTTGATGAGGAATCGGTGGAAATCCTTGATTCCACCAGAAAGTTTCTACATGGTAAGACGATAGAGCTGGTTAAAGTCTTGTGGCGACATCGAGGTATCGAGAAAGCCACTTGGGAGAGTAAGATGGATATGTTGGAGCAATTCCCGCATCCTTTTCCTCTAGGTAAATTTGGAGGACGAAATTTCTTAAGAGGGGGAGAGATGTAACGCCCCGATTTTGGGCCTAGCGGTTTTAAGACTAGTTAGACGGTCTGGTGGATCGGGTTAGAGATTCGAGTCGGATTCGGGAACATAAATTTTTCTGAAAGATAAAAATATGGAAAATGTTTAAAAATCCTATTTTAATATATTAAAAATATTGGTGAAAGCAATTTTTGAAAATAAGCTTTGGTAGGGTGACATTTTAGCTAGTGACCAAAATGCAAATTTTGAAAACTATTTTTAAAAGGTGACTATTTTGTAAAGAGTCAAAACTTTGAATCTTTAAGGATCTATTTTACCATTTGGTCTAATATGAGTTTTCTCTTAATTAGGATTACTTTTAAAAGGGTTTTAATTAAAGGAATTAATAAAGATTTAGTTAAAAAGGTAGTTATTTTTCCAAATCACAATTTTAAGTAACTTTCTTTCTCTCATATTTTCTCTCAAAATAATCTCAGCCAAACACTCTTTTTCCTATCAGAGATTCAAGGTAATGATCTTGTTTCTTTATCCTTTGATTTTCTAAATGTTTCTTTAACTTGTTTTCTCAAAAATCTTATTGAATCTCATTGTTTTTCGAGAGAGAAACATCCAATTAAGGGGAAACTCACTCATTGGAGGTAAGTTTCGTTCTTCTCTTCTAATGAAAGGTTCTTTACTGAAATTCCCAATTTCTTGACTCTTTATATATGTTTTCTAATGGATTTTACTTGATTAATTATAGAATTTTGCTTAATTGAGAGAATCTTGTGATTTCCAAAGTGGATCTATTTTTCCAGTGTTAAGGATTGATTTCAATCTTATTTTGGATGTGTTATATCGTGGATAAGTTGTTTTTAACAATGGAATCCCGAAATTGATTGAATTTCTAATTGTTAGGTTGTTAGTTAATGGTTTTTGGGTTGTTTTTGGAGTTTAATAATTGTTGGAAGTAAAAGGATGTTGTAAGAGGGTTTTTAGGTGTTATTTGATGAATTTTAATGTATTGAATCATTATATTATGCCTGGGTTAATATTGATAAGTGTTTGAGGTTGATTTCGGTAAATTTGGATGAGTTTTGAGTGGGCATCTTGAGAGCTGCGGGATTTTGGTTTGAAACAGAGAGTTGGATGCAATTTAATGCATGTTTCCTCTGGTTTTGTGTGGCAAAACTGGGGATAATCAAGGTGTAGCATCTTGAGGTGGTTTGTGGCTTGTCAGAGCTTGTTTCGTTGTAGCAAGCAGGCGAAGTGAAATTGGTGAGTGGAAACGGATTTAAAAGTCTTTCAAAGGTTTGAAAGTGGTTTCGGAAGTTTAGGATAAGTTTGAAACACTACCTAAGCTTGGAAGTAAGTTTTCCCTCATTTGGCTCTTTAATATCGGTTCAGATATGAGCATGTGTGATTCATGTTTTGGTCGTAAACATGGTTTGTTTTACTTACTATAAATGCATGATTTTAAGTACATATGCAGTGTTTAAAAAGTATGATAAATGCTAGTGAGCAATGGTTTTTATTCCAGTTGGGAATGTGATGTTGTTATGGCAATGTCATTTGCATATGTGGGGATTTTCTGTAATGCATTGTAAAACAAAGAGTAAATGGTTTTATAAATGATATATTGGCTATGTTACAAGGTGAGAGAACATTCGGATATAGTTGGCATGCCATAGGATAAAGTGTACTATAATATGTTTAAAAATCGATCGTGGTTAAGAGTCCTTGAGGTATAGCGGTCGGCTATTTGGACTATGTTGTTATCACTTGGGTTGAACGGTCGGTTCCCCTTGTTGATGTAAAGCTTGCGGTCATCATGGTTGTAAAGTCATGCGGTCAGTATGGGGTAGTCTTGATGATGGTCGGTCATTAAGGGAGATCCGTGTACCCGATGTGTAAAGTTAACAGTCGGTTAACTAAAGATTAGCGGTCGGCTAATCAAGGATAGTGGTCGACTATCCGAGGTCACCATAATTGCTAATATATGAGAATTTTATTGTTGAATCTATTTTTAATGCTTTGGGATTTAAGCATGGCATGGTTTTGTATTTAATGCTTTGGGATTTAAGCATGTGGAATATATTTTGTTTTGCATATAGTCGATGTGCATGTTTTAATTTGGAACTATTGGAACTTGCTTAGGTCGTAAGCATGGGTTGAAAACAAGTGTTGGATTACAAGAGTTTTAATGCAACATTGTTTTAGGAGCATCCTCACTAAGCAATTGTGGTTACGCTCTCTTTTTCCTAATGATGCAGAGCATTAAAGGCTTGGGGCGACAAAGGCAAAGTGTAGTGATCCAAAAGGCAAAGCAATTTTGAGTATGAACTCGGTTTGTATTTCTGGTTAATAAGGCAATGTGTTCGCCATGGTTTTTGGGGAATTGTAATTCTATTTCTTTATGGATTTTAAGTACGTTTCTATGCTTGGCTTTGGGGATGGTTTGATGTTGCTAAGTTTGATGTTAACCCTTGCTTATAGTTGTGGATGATTGGTTGCTTAGGTATGCATCTAGAGCCTCCTTGTTGATTGCTATGTTATGATGGTTTGAGCAAGTTTATTATGCTGTGTTGGTTGTGTTGGCATGTTGCACATGCTGATAAATATTGAATTGAGCAACTTGGTATATTTGGTGAAGTGTTTTAGAAAGCATGCCTATAGATCATCAAGTTTGTATTAATGTCATGTTTGGTTAATGTTTTTGTGTTGCTTTGGTGGGAAATGTATTTTGGTAATGTTGTATATGTGTTTAAAGCATGTAAAAGTGGTTTGGTTCACATTAAAGTGTGTTTAAACAATAATTTGGGACATTACAGGTCCAGGCGTATCGAAATAGGTGACCTGTACCGGTACGGCTAGGCCATTTTAGGCATAGCGTTTCGATACGCGGGTAGGAATTTCAATACGGATAAGCCTTTTCAGGCATAGCGTTTCGGTGTGCGAGCAGGTGTTTCATACGGTCATAGGCATTTTTACCATGCATTTCGATACTCGATCAAGTGTTTCGGTACGGGTTTCAGCTACTAGAATCTGATTTTTTTGAAATCATAGGGGCGTATCAAAACACTAGTAAGCGTATCGGTATGGCTACCATTAAGTTGGTTATTTTGGAATCTTGAAGGTTTTTGGTTATTTCATTTTGGTCCCTAAAGTTTGTAAATGCAATTGTATAAGATTGGAAGATCATTTTGACTTGAAATTTGTCATATGAGCTTGAAAATGGACTAATTGAGGATTTGTAACTTTAATTTCATTTGTGGTCCTTAAAATTATTAGTTTTGCAATTTAGTCCCTGAAACACATATTATGCAATTGGTGGTTTTCTCGTGCTTTGTTTTATCTGAAAATTCACCCTCTGCAAGTATGAACATTTAAGAGTGATAATTTGCATCTAGACAAGATAAAAGAGAAAAAAATGGATTGACTTTTCGTAACCTTACTTCGGTTTGCTTTGGCAAACCTAATGTAGCTTACTCGATTCGGTCGGGCGTCTAGGCCGGGTCGAGGGGGTTACATCATCCATATTGGTAGCAAACTTGTTAGATTTCCAACCAAATCTTGGATTACTACCATCGAACCCGTAAATGATTCAGGTTTAGTTTATGAATGTAAATGCAATGTTGCTATATATGTAATGGATATGCAATGCTACTAAAATGCAATGAAGATGCAATGCTGGATGTAGGCATGTATGCAAAAAGGTATTGATTCAAAGAGTAACCGTCATAAGAGAACTTTCGTTAAGTAAAAAGGTTTCGTTACATCATGTATCAAAGCTAAAGATAATATCGAGCCCTAGCACCTAGCTTATCTATTTTTCTCAAAAGCCAAACAAGCTTCTCGTCATGATCCGAGAACATGTGTTTATTCTAACTCAGTTCAATTGCTACATCAGCCAAGTCCACTATTTGTCAAGCCACTTTTCGCGTTTCGGCAATGATATCTTTCATGGGGTTGTCTTTTTCTTTTATCTCTTTCTTCATCTCTTGAAGCTGACAACACCATTTATCATTATTTTCTTGTAAGTTTTTCTTAAGATCATCCACAAGATCCTTATACATCAGTAGAACACTGCTACACTCATCTACTTGCTTTTTTAGCATTTTAACTTCAGCTTGACTATCTTTCAACTCAGCAACAGTACTTTCACGCAGACACATACTCATGTTCAAAACCTCAAACTTGGTTTAACTACTCATCAACTTATCCTTGAGAGCAATGCACTGATCTTCCATTGCGTGTAGATTAAGAGATAAGGTCTTAACTCAATTTTTATTGGCTTTGGAATTTCTTTTCCAATATTCAATATCACTTTTTAATTATATTGCCCTTTCCTTTCATTGATCTGGAGTATCTCCCAAACCAGCATCTTTGAGTGCTAAGCAATTCTCTTGGTAGTTATCTTACAGTCTCTTTAGTTCTTTGTTCAGATCATCTCTTTCTTTCCTCAATATGTTGACCTGGGCGTCATGTTCTAAATGATTCTTTTTATTTTTTTAACTTCTAACTCTTTTGGCTCCACTCCAGATGGGTAAACAGTAGCCGCACCAAGTTGATTTTCATTTTTGAACTTCCACATCTTGCACTCCAAGAGGTTCCGAACTCGACGCTTGAATGCGGTGCAATTTTCAATAGAATGCTCTCTAATTTCAGCATGATACTCACAATAAGATTCAATGTTGTACCATTTGTGGTATAGAGATTGTAAAGGTGTAAGATGACATAGGGCCACTAATCATGCTTCTAGTAATTGCAGATATAATTCTCCATACGAAATGGGTATGGGATTAAAAAGACCATTGGATTTCAACTTTTGGACACCAGAGGAAGACGATTCCGTAGACAAGACACTGGAATTTGAACTTTGACATTGGCATTGGATTACGAGTGTTAGATATTGACTCCTCTCCGCATACTCTAGCGCTCTAATATTGATTGGACTTTTGGAAATTTTGGGGTTTTCTCCTTTAAAACTTAGTAGCCCTCCTTCAATTAGGTTTCTGACTTTGTTCTTTAGAGCTCCACAATTCTCAGTAGTATGACCTGTGCCTCTTAGATGATAGTTACATATGGCCTTGACGTCGTAACCTTTAGGATAAGGGGGTTGCTTTGGCTTTGACTGAACTGGAGTCACAAGACTTTTCTTGACTAGTATCAGAAGTAAATTTGTATATGCTATTGGAATAGGAAATGTCAGTTTCTCTCTAACTTCTTCATCTCAGGCTTTTCTTTGCCTCGCCGCCACTCTTCTTGAGCTTGCCACCTTTGCATTTTTGGGATTCTCATTGATGTCTAGCGTGACAGTGCATAATCCCTTGGGCTTACTAGAGTTGGCTTGTTCAGTTATAGAATCTTGAATACTAGACTATATTATGGCTTCCACTCGATTCATCTTTCTTTCTTTTTATATCCAGCTCTTTCCCCTTGGCCATGGAGATCATCTTACTCATCATCTCAGCCATTTGTCTTTTCAGGTCTTCTATTTCATTCATCTTGGTATTGAATTGAGTTCCAAAATATATGTCTGACGTGTAACCTTCGAAAGAAAAGTCTCTCGCTTCTTTTGGTATCACTTCAGGGCACTGCCTCATATCCGCATTACTTTTTTCTAATCACGTGACCCTTTATTCATTATGAAAGTTCTCTAGATTGAAGATCACCCGTGAATCAACACCTTTTGTTCATGTCATAAATATGCAATGCAAAAAAACTTAGAAAATAGAAAATTGGTTAGTATGCATGGAAACAATCAGACTGAAAATAGGAATGTAATTACTAAAAAGTAAATTTGTACAACCTACCCGAGCATACTTTTCTACCCGAACATGTTTTCTACCCGCATACTTTTTTGCAAAAATAAGCATTGTATGCACCTCTCTACGATGCACTCATCGGTGACCTTCTAGACAGACAGAGGTTCGGTATGGATCTAAACGAGGTAGGTTCTTATGATCTACTATATGTGGTTTGGTTCTAACAGAGATACTCGGATTGTCCTCACTATCGCCTGCTAAGGTTAGCAAGTTCAATTTAGGGGGATACATTTCCCTAGGTCTGCACGGAGATGAAGATCTCACGAAGACAAAGGTACAAATATATCCCTAAAGTGACCCACTATCCTGCACAGAGGCGATACCTCACGAAATAATAACTTCTCACTCCCACTTAGAAGGGACGGAGCTCGGATGCAAAGCTTATGATATGAAAAATTAGAAAAAACTGATTGTATAAAAACTTTTGTAAAAAATTCAGAAATGAAAAGGCAAGGATCAAAAATTAAATTAAATCAAAGTCATAACTTCCATTTATTAAGACAAAGAGTAATCGACTTGTGGATTGACTCTCTAAAAATAAAAAATCCCCAGTGGAGTCGCCAAGCCGTAATAACGAGACCTCGAGCTTGACACGTTTTTTACAAAAATTGATTCTAACGTAGTCGCCACCAATCCTTTTAATTTAGGTGAGATTGGATCACCTGTAAACTTGGTTATTTTAATAAAAACTTATTTTGGTTTGACTTATTAAAATAACAAATTTGGTTTGCAAAACCAAAAAATAGGTTCGGGAGTCAGTTACGTGTGGGGAAGGATGAGCACCCCTACGACGCTAAAAAATTGGTACCTAGTCGATTACGTAGTATCTTAATGATGAAAATTATGAATTTGAATTTAATTTGAAAATTGTGATCCCTAAATGCATGAATTTTGTCATAAATGTATTTAAAAGAATACTCCTTTATATGAGACTAACGAGAAACTTACGCCCCTTTAAGTTCGAGACGTAATTTTGAGAGACCCCGGATAAAATAATATTATTTTAAATATTATAATTTAGGATTAAAAATGATGTTTCTATATTAGAGATTAACGAGAAAGCAGCGGCCATTTAAGTTCGAGGTACATTTTTTACGAGAATCCCTAATAAAGAAAGTCGATTTAATTTAAATTAGATTAAAACGAATGAATGCGGAATTTATACGGATATATAATAATACATATATTGTTAAACTATAAATAATAAGTAAATAATAATATTGGTGGTAATAACAATAATAATAACATTAATACTTTTAAATGATAACAATTAATAATAATATATAAATATAATAACAATTATAATAATAATAATAATAATAATAATAATAATAGTATTGGTAATATATATATATAACAACAATAACACTATAATAATATAATAATAGAACAGTAATATAAATAATATAATAATAATGTTAATAATAATAATAATAATAAACAAAAATTAAAAGAAATGACGTAATTGTAAGAAAACATGAATTAAATGGAGAAAATGTAAAGGACAACGCAGAAAAGGAAGGACCAAGAGTGTTATTTCCTCATTCGTTAGAAACGCGCGGATCTTCCCTTCCATGTCGGGTCTACGAGCAGGTTACACAAACGCCAAAACGGTGTCGTTTCATGTTGGGCATAAATACCCCATTTTAATCAAAAATTTCATTCGTGTCTAAACTTACAAAAAAAACTTTAAACTCTCTCTACTACTCTCTCAAGCCGTCCTTCCCAAACCTAGGCGTCGCTCAATCATCCGCTGCGAACTACTGTAGGTCGCCGTTCATCGATGAGGGCAAACCACCGCCTCCGACGGTCGAAGTTATGCAAAAGAGGTCAAGAGGTTTAGTTTTTTTCCCTAAAATCGGATCTATAGTCGAAATTTTCCAAATCCCATCCTAAGTAAGTAGATCTAACAAAACCGAAGTGTTATTCAAAAAATTTACCTTTTTCTCTTTTAAATCTATTTTCCGATTCCTTTTTTGCCTTCGATCTTGTCTCTATTTTTCTATTCATTTTTTGTCTGAATTCTCTCTCCAAAATCTCTTGCTTGTTGTATTTATAGGAGAAGGAGGGACTTTCATAACTGCCACATTGAGGGATGATGGGGACTGTGATGGGTCGTGGTAGCAGAGATAAGGCGATGGATTTCATTGAGTGGTCAGCCAATGGGAGTGTGGTAGGGGACAATAGGTTAGATTTAGGGTTTCAGTTGGGATCCAGTTGGAGTTATTTGGGATGGTTAGGGTTTAGCTAGGATTATTTTGGGGCTCCGACGGTGGCGGCGATAGATCATGGCGACCGCTGTAGTTTAGGTTTTTAGGGTTAGGTTAATTTAGGTATAGGCTTGGGTTTGAATATTGGGTAATAAGTTTGGGTAAAATGTAAGGGTGATTGGGCTTAAGGGGCCCGGACATAAATGTGTTATTACAAGTAAGAATTTAGGTTATAATATAAGAATTTGTGTAGTTACACAAATTCTTACCTAAAGCAAATCTACACAAATTCTTATCCATTTGTGTAGTTACACAAATTTTTACCCAGTTAGTAAAATTTCGATTCTACCTAAATTATCACCAGTGTTACATAAATTCTTACCAAAATAATAAGAATTTGTGTGGGGCCGTATTTTAGCCCACCCTAGCTTGCATCACCTTAGCATTTCAAGGACTTGAGGTGCAGTCGACGGTCCCTACAAGTAGTTCGAGAGGGAGCCAAATTCCAAACAGTAACATCTTATAAAAGTAGAGACATCTTTCGAGAAATATATTCTAGAAATAGTAGGGACAAATATTATCTGCCGAGTACTCTTGTCTATGCTCTTAACACTAAAAAATTAAATTTTAATCTATAATTCTAAATTTTAAAGCCTAAATGTTAAACCTTAAACCCTAAAACAACGTACTATACCTAATTCTATAAACACTAACCTTAAACCACAATCTTAAAACTTAACCCTAAAGTCTAAACCTAATGTTTTAGTGTGCGGCATAGAAAGGGGCAGCACTGAAAAGGAGCAAGTAATTTATATTCAAATAGCAATAAAGAAAATAAAAGTAATCAATTTTTTTAATATTTGTATTTTTATTGGCCTCTAGGTTTTCCAGAGTTTTGCTTGACTAATTCGTACCGACTCACGTCTCACACCTGGCTTTGGTCAGTGTGTTTTCCAGCGAGAATTTTTTTGCTTACACAAGGCCTCGAACTCGAGACCTGCTTAAGCACTACCAAGCTCACATCACTAGAAATATATTATTTTATAACTTTTATATATATATTTTAAATTTTTTGAAATTTGTAAAAGTATTTTTTATTTTTATTATTTCTTATCATTTTAATAATTTTAATAATTCTTAATTATAAATTTTATACTTGAAGATTAAATAAGGCCTAGAATTTTTTTAAAAAATCAATTAAGCATTCGAATTTTCTAAAATTGATCAAGTCCCCGTCAGGTTAATCATCATCACATGTGAATTGACACACCATCATAATGAATTGTTATCTTCACTATTAACTGCAACATCAACATTGTAGACTGCCACATTAACACTGTAACTATAATAGACAATTTTCGTCGATCTAAGGACTAAATTTAGTGTAATTTCTTGAATTCAATGGCCTAGTTGCGTGTCTTTTGTGGAGGGATTAAATTAATTGTTTGGTACAAGTTATGGGTATAAAATATCTCTTAAACCCATATTTTATAATTTTCAAATTATTTGAAATTAGAAAATGCTAATTTGACAACTATATACTTGAAAGAATTAATTAACTATTAGTACTCAAAGCAAAAGCGATTAATTTAAATTTGGGTGCGCTACACGTCCTCCGACTATAGAGAATTTTTTTGTCTAATCTTTCAATTATAAAAAGTTGTAAAAATGATTCTTCACCTTTAAAAAAATAACAAATCAGTTTGTTGTAGTTAAAAAATTGATAGCATGCGACATGGTTGTTAATAAATTTGACATAAAAACAATATTAATCTTTAACTTTTATATTTTATTTTAATTTGATCCTAATTTTAAAAAATTAAACGTTGATAGTTCAAAATTACACCAATTTATCCTTTTCTCATCGTTTTCCCGATCAAACAGAATCTTTTCAAAAAAATCTTCTCTCAACATTCATCCTGATCAAACAAAATCATTTCAAATTTCATTCTCTGGTCATTTTTTCCATTCTCATTGCACCATTAACTCTTTCAACATTCATCCATTTTTTTAGTTCAAATGAATGTCGTATTTTAATGATGATATGAGGGATTGTATCTCACTCGATATTTTTGTTACATCAAATGTATAACATGCAATTGTCCCTCTTATATGTTATTCCACCCATCGGGTGATATCTGACCTATCACATGCCGTAATATTTTAAATTCATACAGTCTGTTTTCAGACTAGCTATAAACCTTGACAAAATGCATGATCTTAACAAATAAGGGAAGACAAATATCGATTAGAGGAGCAGATAATGATTAGATAGCGATGTGAGAACAACGATACAATCGTCTACATGATCACCATATTATTCAATCATGATATAAAGGTTTCTCACGAGTACATGACATTGTTCATATATCACGGGAAAACATTATTCTCATTGATGAGGAACGGGCCAAAATATACTCATCGACCCAAGGAAAAGCTTTCACCGACGCAATATCGTTGCCCCCATCTAATCATGGAAAAGGGGACTTTTTTGGATCATCCTCGTCAGCACAATCCAGACTACCAGAACCTACACATATAATGCCATTGACCTTTAGTCATTCGATGCAGTCTTCACCACTTTTGTTTTAAGTCTAACAAAAGATTATTACACATCAATATTATCAAACCCGACGTATGCTACATATGCATTGATGTTGACTGAGAGTGCTCATCTACAAGTAATAGCATAGTCATTCCAGACTTTTCAGTCACCATCCCCATATGCACTAATGCCATTCCTATTCAACGGTGGATTCATCAATGAGATACATTATCAGACGTCTCCACAGTTGTTAATTTTTAGTGGTCATCTAGTAGCACACAATGACATCGATAATGTTGGTGATACCAATTAAAATGACAGACATTGAGGATGATGACCATGTTGAAGGTCAATTGATACGGAAAAAAATCATTGTGTAACCAACGTCCACCATATTCCGGTACTGGTTCATATAGATATCATTAGTGATACATCATATTTTTCTCATTTTTGTATTAAATGTCGAATATTTTGAATATTTTACCGTTCAATCAAGATGATTATTGTTTTAAGTTATTATCTTCTACAATTGAAAATAAAAAAAATCATCAAAATTATACAAACACAATAAACAATTTCATTTTAATAATCAAGATTTTTTTATAAAAAATAATAAAATTATATTTTTTTAGAAAGATTAAAATTTTCGAAGAAGGCGAGGGCTAAAAAACGAGCCTTTCCAAAATGTTTATTATTTTTTTTTTTGTAGAAGATGCATCTAATCAGCAGTGCCTTCTGTTTATCTGGATTAAATAATAACAAATTTTGAGTAGGTGTGTCATGTAGGTGGAAGGCACACCCACTCATAAACGTCTTCCTAAAGCGTTGCTGATTGGACACGCTATTTTTTTACATGACCAAAATGAGTGTTATTTTCAAAAATAATTTTTTGGGTGTCGATTCATTAAATAATTTAAAATTGTTATTATTGGAGTAAAACTGCCAAATAGTTTAAAATCCGATTGTCGAAAGCTTAGTTTTGGTAAGAAATCCAATATTTAAAAGAAAATGGAAAAAATGTGGTAATTAAAGGTAGTGATAAGTGACACGGGCCGTGAGTTGAGGTCCGAGTCGTTGCCGCAACAAGCTGCACAAGGGGTTCAAAGGCGCGCTTTGAGCTCGAGAAGACCACCAGACTGGCCCGATCCGTGGGAAGATCCAAGAAGACATAGTAATTATCATAGTAAATTATCTTTAATTTAATTAAAGATAATTGAAGATAATTCCCACATTATCTCTTATTTGAAATTCGAAATTCATATGTCGTAGATAAGATAGAGGCTCTCATCTTGACCGTCGATGTAAATCTGTATAGACCGTTGGAATGGAGGGGGCTCAACTATAAATAGAGACCTTCCCCTCCTCATTTTGTATTCAGTATCCAAGTTTCCAGAGTATAAAGGCATTTACTCTAAATCCTCTGAGTGTTCTTGTTGTTCTTCTTTTGTTATTGAGCGTTCTTTTAGTGTTCTTCGTTGCTCATCTCGTTTGATCCGTATTCGCTTAGAGCGCTTTGCGTTTGACGGTGCTTGGGAAGTTTGATCTTCCGAGAGGGTTGAAAAGGCTTACTTAGGTGTTTGTCTTAAGGACTCGACTAAGGCCACACGGTAGGTTGGTTCAGAAATCTAGCCCCGTGACAGTTGGTATCAGAGCCCGGTTCGAGCAATGTTTGTCGATACGAGACACGAAGCATTGAGCAGAGATGGCACCAAAGAAGGGATAGAATGCTGCTGCAAGCCAGAAGGGTGTAGAGACCTAGGCTGACAAAGGAAGTCGAGCAAACTCGAGGGACAAGTTGTCGGCACTCGAGGAGAAGGTCACTAGGCTGGAGGGATCTATGAAGGATTTCGTGGAGCGACTCAACGTGGTGGACACACGGCTCGAGGAGCTGGATGACCAGGGTGATCGGTCAGAGGGAAAGAGAGATGCTCTCGAAGCCCAGTTAGGGGCCTTGAGGGTGGAAATGGTGGATCTAAAGGCGGAAGTGAAGGTTTATCAAGCTGCCATGCGGAATGGTGTGTTACCATGACGACACCTAAACCAATGAGGGACATCCCAAAGCCAAAAGAGTTCAAGGGGAATCGATCAGCGAAAGATGTTGAGAACTTCATTTGGTGCATGGAGCAGTACTTCCGGGGAATGTGCATCACCGACGATGTTGAGAAGGTAAATATTGTTGTTGTTGTTTACTTAACTGACGTTGTGTTGTTATGGTGGCGACGTAGGTGCCTTGATGAGAATAGTAGGGGCACGAGCATTAGAACCTGGAAGGAGTTCCAAGTGCAGTTCAAGCAGCAGTTTTACCCGAGTAATACCGTGAGAGAAGCCAGGACGATGTTAAAGAGGCTTCGACACGAGAGATCCATTATGGATTACGTTAGGGAGTTTAGTGAGCTATAACTCCTTATCCCCGACTTATGTGAGGAGGGTGCACTTTTCACATTTATGGGTGGACTGAAGCTATGGGCCAAGATCGAGTTAGAGCGGAGGGATGTGCAGGAACTTTTCAAAGCCATAGCCATTGCGGAGTCCCTGACCGAGTACAGTGACTATGAGTCTATAGAGTCCAAGTCTTCCAAGCCCCGTGGTAAGGGCAATGGTGGGGGTGACGATGATGAGTCCAGAGATAGCAGCGATGATGGCAAGGAGAAGCCATCGGCTAAGACTAACCGGTATGTGAAGCCATATGATCAGAAGGATCGATGACCAGTAAGGTGCTACCATTGTGATGGTCCACACTTAGTGAAAAACTATCCCAAGAATAGCCGCCTCGATGCCATTGTCCAGAAGGACGACGAGTCAGATGGAGAACCAGGTAGACTTGGTGCAATCGCCAGCATCAAAAGAAGGAAGTCGATGGAAGAGAAAATACATCGAAAGTGTTACCGATGTAAGAGGCCTCACCTAGCGCGGGAGTTCTCGGATCGAGTCAAGAAGTCCAAGGAGGATGAGCCTGAGAGTGAGGAGGTTACGAGACTTGGCTCGATGATTTTGAGTTCTGCCAAGGCGAGGAAGGGCCAAAAGTAGAATGAGTTGATGTTTGCCGACATCAGTGTGGAGAGACGATCTAGGAGTGCTTTAATGGACACCGGAGCAAGCGATCTATTCATGTCCAAGAAGGCTGTTGAGAAGCTTGGTCTTGAAGTTGTGGATTCAACCGGTAAGATCAAGGCAATGAATTCCAGGGAAGTTCCAGTTGTGGGGACAGTGTGGAAGATTGAGTTGCAGATTGAGGATTGGAAGACCAAGGAAGATTTTAAGGTAATCTAGTTGGATGACTTTGATTTTATTTTGGGAATAAACTTCCTTGACCGTGTTGAAGCTCTCATCATTCCGTGTGCCGACGTCACGTGTATCTTAGATCCAAGACAACGGTGCGTTGTGCCCGTGTGCCGAGACAACAAGCCTGGGACCAAAAAGCTGACAGCCATTCAGCTTGTTGAAGATGCTCCAAGCCGATGAGACATTGAGTTGGAGGCGACAGTTGGTGATACTACCTGGGAGAGGAGAGAGTTGCCCGAGGCAGTTGGCGTGAAGGCCGTCGAGGAGCCACTCAGGGATGAGGTGGCCGAGGCATCGAACTTCAGTGAAGAATAAGTGTCGATGGGTGTTGCATTGCCGAGGAGCAATAGGGCTCAGACTTCAGGGACGAAGGATTGATGCGTAGAGTAAATGCCGGGAAAAAGGAGTGAGGTACATCTTGAACACAGTTGTGTTTTACAGTTTGATTTGCCGGATTTGTTGGGTGTAGGGAGCAGAAAACCTAACCTATCAGATGGTGAAGTTTCCAAGACTTGGTGCGGGCCGAAGCAACCTTTCAGAGTTCTAAGGGTTCATTCGGTGTTCAATGTTATGGCGTCCAAGTTTGTGCACAAGGATCGGGATAATCCAGATCGGGGCAAGTCAGAACAGGTAGGAAAGAGTTCCTACGATCGAGGTGTACCTGGGACGATTGATGTTACATGGCGGTGCAAGCCAAGACGAGCAGTCCTTATGGGGGGACAACCAAGTCAGAGTCCGATGCTCTTTATGGGGAGAGCGGTCCTTATGGAGGGACAATCAAGCCAGATTCCGAGTTGGAAGCAAGCTAAGGTGCACGAGAGGAAGCTCCAGGACCGATCTCAGAGTTATTCGAGAGGAGCGACGAGGGCGCCGCCAAGTTTGGTGGGGGAGATTGGCACGGGCCGCGAGTTGAGGTCGCAACAAGCTGCACAAGGGGTTCAAATGTGCGATTTGGGCTTGAAAAGACCACCAGACTGGCCCGATCCGTGGGAAGATCCAATAAGACATAGTAATTACCATAGTAAATTATCTTTAATTTAATTAAAGATAATTCCCACATTATCTCTTATTTGAAATTCGAAATTCAAATGTTGTAGATAAGATAGAGGCTCCCCATCTTAACCGTCGATGTAAATTTGTATAGACTGTTGGATTAGAGGGGACTCAACTATAAATAGAGACCTTCACATCCTTATTTTGTATTCAGTATCCAAGTTTCCAGAGTATAAAGGCATTTACTCTAAATCCTCTGAGTGTTCTTGTTGTTCTTCTTTTGTTCTTGAGCGTTCTTTCAGTGTTCTTCGTTGCTCATCTCGTTTGATCCGTTTTCGCTTAGAACGCTTTGCGTTTGACGGTGCTTGGGAAGTTTGATCTTCCGAGAGGGTTGAAAAAGCTTACTTAAGCGTTTGTCTTAAGGACTCAACTAAGGCCGCACGGTAGATTGGTTCAAAAATCTAGCCCCGTGACATAAGTTATTAGCTATTGACAGAAAACAATAAATTTACCTTTTTATCAAATATTTTATTATTTTTATTTTTATATTTATAGTAATATTAACTGACAAGGGAAATCAGCATTTCTCTTCCATCGTGTATTTGTTTCAATTGAAATTTCTTACGACTTTTAAGGGGGGAAATAAGACTGGAAATGGAAAAACTGAATATTTCCAGGCTTTTCTTGATACTGGTTTTATTATATTTGAGTGGTAGAGCAAATGGAAAAGTTAATTTAAAAGAACTTGTTGATGCTAAATTAAAGCAGCTCAACAAGCCTGCAGTGAAGACCATACAGGTACCTTATTTACTAAACCCTCTAAATATTAGACACCATTACAAATACAGTTGAAAAGAGTAGATTATCTCGAACGTTGAAATAACTATAGCAGAGTGAAGATGGAGATATTATCGATTGTGTTGATATCTACAAACAACCTGCTTTCGATCACCCTGCGTTGAAGAATCATGTTATCCAGGTGAAGCTTTTTTCCATCGTCATTCTATTTCATTCTTGTTCGTACTTGCCGTAGTTGTGGACACAACGAATGCTATTCAACTTGTAGATGAAACCCAGTTTTGAATTGAAAGAAGATAAATCAAGCACAAAGAACGAGTCATCGAAGCTAGTTGAGTCTCAAACATGGCAAAGAAGTGGAAGCTGTCCAGAAGGAACCATTCCGATTCGAAGAATTCAGAGAAAGGACTTATTGAGAGCGGATTCCATACCGATTCGGAGGAATACCTCACGAAATTGTCTCTAAATCAACCACAACAAATCAGAAACATGGTCGCTTTCTATTTATTAACAACACTAAAATTGTACTTCCTACAGTGGAAAATGAATCCTTAAGCATATTCAAAACTATATTGCAATATTCTTTTCCTATTTTTTCAATTGCTTGACTTGGTAGCTTTGGAGAAACAGGCTGCAATGCTTGTTACACTTGGACCCGATTACATAGGAGCTAAAGGAGATATCAATCTTTGGAATCCAAGTCTTAGTTTTCCTGATCGTGAATTCAGTTCGGCTCAAATCTGGGTTAAAAGTGGCCCAGCTGAAGTATTTGAAAGCCTGGAATCTGGAGCGGTACAGATAAATTGTACCTTTTTTTCCCTTTAAAAAAAATCTCGGCAACTGTGATTTTATTAGATATTTAAATATATACACCTATGACCTAAATTGTATGGCTGTTAAAAACCTCCCTAATCCTTAGTTTACTAATAATTTTGGTTGAAGTTTCTGTCCGATAATTTGTCAGGTATTCCCAAATTTATATGGTGACAAAAGGGTCAGATTGTTTATACGCTGGAGTGTAAGTAAATAAAAGTTTTTCATAAGAAGAAAAGGAGTGAAAATCTGCAATAAATTATATCACTAAAACTATCTGTCTTTATTTGCAGCAAAATTCATCTATTTATTCAGGTTGCTTTGACCTCTTATGCGATGGCTTCGTTCAAACAAACCGCCAAGTCGCCCTTGGAGCAGCCATTGAGCCGGTGTCCAGTGAGTTTGGTCAACAGTATTATATCACTATTGGCATATACTAGGTAACGTTCACTTCTCTTAAATTTAGTTTTGGTCTTAATAACTTGATGTCGATTTGAATTTAAAGAAAACCATAAATTATCATTTTAAATTCGGAATATTCAAAAAGATATGCCAATAATAAGGAAAAAATTTATTCAAAGTGGGTAAAATATTCACAAGTCCATAAAAAGGCCTGACCGGTCCAGACATTCACATCGCCCACGTCGTGCGGGTGAGCCCCAACCCAAATGGGTTCAAAACGAGCTTCAATCCGCACTCCCTACGCCTGCACATGAGACACAATTTCCATTCAAATCATTCAATAACCACCAAGTGGGTAAGTATATATAAATATTTCTCATTCAATATATCCCATCAATGTAGGATAGGAGGTTTTCACTTCCTTATTCAATTCACAACTACCCTACTTTGAGCATCAATTTCTCATTCATCACTCAGCCGTTTTGAGCATATAAGATACCGTTGTAAAGGTCTCATGAAGTAGAATTAGATCCAATAAAATCATTATTCGAATCTCCACCTTTACCCATTCAAAATATAACTCAAAGTTATAATTTTTCTCACATTTTTCCAGCCTTTAATTCTCGCAATTCAATTCGCGTCATGCGATAAGGGACGATGGACACCAGTTTCGTATCTAACATTATTTTATTCTTAAATTCAAATTATCTATTCAAAAGTAATCCTAAGAACTCCTCTATAAATACATCAACAAACTCTCCAACCATCCAAACGTCTTTCAACAACAAGCTCGTGACGCTTGAATCCAATTCGGTGACCAAAAACACCTCACAACCATGTTGAAACATTTTCTCACCCGACATAACTAAAATCACATCAGAAAAGTAATTGTTCTTGTCACTCATCACTATCAACTTCACACCATCATAACGACGAAGCTTAAGGCATTTCGATCGTCATCTAAGGGTAGCATCATGCTCAAATAACAAATTCATGGCAAAAATTATATCAAACTCTTGAAAAAATAATTCCATCAAGTCTGCTCGAAACATCTGGCTTTGAATCTCAACCGAACACCTACAATAAGCTTTATCTTCTAGCACGTTGAGTCCTAACAAACTAGATACTCGGACTCCCACCACTAAATTCATCTGCTAAAATACGATTCTCTAGAATAACCTCACTACAAATATAAGAATGAGTGGATTTAGAGTCCACTAATGCAATGATCGAACCATAAAATAATGAGAAAAAAATTGAAATGACATTAGTAACATCACAATCTTCTCTGATTTTCACAACATACTATCTGACAGAGCCTTAAGTATCAACTCTAACTACAGACAGGGGCGTATGCATTAGTATACCTCCTAGGTCAGTTGACCTACCAATAAAAGAATAAAAAAAATTCTGGAGAAACCCTCACGTCAAACCACTTTACCAAATCCCAGTTCACTCTCATGATATTTCCCCTCAAACTTAAGCTTCTTAAACGCTAATTTTTTTTTATATTTTCCATTAATTTTCTCTCAATTTTCTTCATGCTTTATCTCTGAAGTGATCATTCTTCAAAATTTGATTGGTAAGTTTCTTTTTGTCGTTCATAATATATATATTTTAATTTCACGTTTATATATTTCAATTAAATTTTTATTTGTTTATATTATTGTTAAATGGGTATGGATTTATCCCGATTTAAGCAATTCGTTAGACGGGCTGTTCAATTTTTAGATGTTGATTACTGTGGTTTTCCTATTTTAAACAGCTTGAATCTAATTTCCAAATTGATACTCAATGAGGAAAAAATGGTCAGAAAAATACATCCGCATGAGGTAATTGAACCTGGATTTTGCTTCTTTTTCCAACCACTTTTGCTGTGTTTTGACTGTAAATTGATGTCTTGAGTATTAATTTGAGTTGTCTTGGTGTAATAGGTACTCCCCAACTTCCCATGGTTCGATTTGATTTTTGTGGTTCAACTTCTATTGAGTATGTTTTATGTTGGATCAGGAGTTTTCTCAGTCTTGATTAGTTGAATTGCTACTGTTTTTAGTAGCTATAATTATTAATAAAATAACGATTCGTTTAGCGAAAAATAAAATTCACCTGAGATAATTATTTCAGAGTCTTGGCATCTTAGTTTTAAAAGGGGATTTTAGAGATAACAGGAAAAAAATAAATGGTAAATAAAATAGAAAATTGTAAAGAAAGAATTCAATGATGATGAAATAGCCTTAGGCTTTGCTAGCCTCAATTTCGATCGATCATCGAAATAGATCTTCCCTCCTAGATAGTACGCTGATCATAGTCTGCAGGGCCCAACTCCTACAACTAACTCTTCTCCCTGGTTAATCTAGATTTCCAAGTCTATCTCTGAAATCTGATCCTTGTTGGTCTAACCACGTCTATCGCCATTAGCACCAAGCCACTTTGAGTACTGGAAGAGCCCAACTCGAGTTATGGTGTCTCACAGAGAATCGAACTCGATCTTGATTCCCCTTAACGGACCGCCACTAAGTTTGTTCACAAGAAGCCGAATTATGACCAATCGATCCGACTCCCAAACCGCAAGCTAAATACCTTTCAAATCAACGTCAACTAATGGTCAATTGCCACTCCTAGTTTATAGAGAATCGAATAATACTTCTCGGAGTTGTTAAGTGTAAACTCAATTCTCACGATTAGAATTGAGCCATTGCAAAGCTTTAGGCTAAGTGCAAATTTAGCTAAGCATGGATTGGATCATGCTTACCATTTTGTATGGAAAATAAATTCACCAAGGGAAATATAAATTCCAATCTGTTGAATAAACTAGCCTAAGGAGGTATTTATACACAAGGATTTTAAAGAGATAAAATAACAAATCTCTTAAATCAAAGATAAAATAAGGGATAAATATTTTAAACTAGTTGCCCTTATTTAAATTAATGATTTATCACAAAAGATAAGATAATTAATTTGAATCATGTGGCTTTGTTTGAATTTTACTTTATCTTCTGGATAATCCCATCTTTATCTCCCAAATATTTATCCTTAAGATAATTCTGAATTTGACTCTGAGATAATGTTGGTCCGTTTTCTAGAAGCTACTGACTGTACTGTCGAAATTTACTGCATCGGACGCCGACCGCGTCGTGCTTCACATCGTGCCTACGACTCTTGTCATGACATCAAGTGAAAATTCAGATTCTGCCTCAGTTGTTTGTTTTGGGCCGATATAGTCCAATAAAGCTTCTACCAGAATAAAGCAAAAAAAAACGAAAACACATTAAAAATATGCAATATTCTATACTCATCAAGGCGCTAGGCGAAGGCACTCGCCTTTCGTAGGTGAGGCACCTTTTTATCTTAAAATTTATAAATCAACCTTATAGCATATTTTGTACTTAAAAACATGATAATTATATTATAAATGCTAAAAGATTAAAATATTTCAATTATATATAAATTTTAAAACTATTAAAAATAAATATATTAAACTATTAATAAATTATATTATTTGAATATGTTAATTTTAATATTTTATTTAAATAAATAAATATTTAAAAATAAATCTTATTTTATTATATTAATTTATGTTAAAATTAATATTAATATCAACTTCTTGATCTAGAATAAGTATTGGGTAACAAAATTAATAATAATAATAATAATAGTAATAATAATAATAATAATAATAATAATAACATCAACAACAAAATCCTAATAAGATTTATTTTTATTTGAAGAAAAAAATAATGAAGAGCTGATAATAATAATAATAATAATAATAATAATAATAATAATAATAATAACATCAACAACAAAAAAAATAATGAAGAAAAAAATTCTAATTTATTTGAACGAAGAGCTGATAATTTTTTTCTTTCAATTTTATAATATATTAAGGAGAAAGAATTAAAATAGTAAATTCATCTGACAGTCTTCCACACTAACACAAGGTTCAAAACAAAATAAATGATAGGAAAGTAAAATAAATTTAAAATAGTAAAGAGTATGTTCAAAAACCAAGAAATTCAACTTTTCTTCTTCTTCAAAAGTCAGGAGACTTCTAATGTTCTTCTTTAACTCAGACTTTTCATGTTTTTCTTCTTATTCTTCACATTTTTTTCAAACCACAAAAGGCACAAAAACACTTGCTTCACGCATCAGACGAAAAGCGCTCGAGGCGCACGTTTCCTACACCTCGCCCTGCCTCGTCCCTTGGAGGCATTTTTTTCTGCCCCTCACAGCGCTTCAGGCGCGCTTTTTACAACACAACTTGGCATTGAACTTTTGTTCTGAAATTCTTCTTTTGGTTAAATAAGTGTACTAATAAGAATTTAGTGAGTTTCTAGATCTCTATTTTGATGCTTTTGCGCTTACAAGGATTTCGTTATCTTAGGATTGCACTTGCACCAAATCATAAAAAGCAGTAACTAAAAACAACAGTGAAGTTCTTAATGCTTTTATTTAGTCAATTCTTTTAGAAAAATTTGTTGGCTATCAATTTTCTCAAAGTTCCGGTTGGTGATAAAATATGCTATTTTCATGTTACTTGTTGTTCTTTACAATATTTTAACTAGGAGTGACATAAATCTATTATTTTTGTTGACTTCTCTCATCTTGCCTAAGGGTCATTAACTTATTTATTTTGTATAGAGAGACTGATTTATATATTCGTGTAATACTAGTTACTTTTATTTTTTATTACTAAAACTTTTTATAATTTATGTTTAGAATAAAAAGAATAAATCACAAAAATATTTAATTTTTTTTTAAATTCAGAAAGATATTGGAGGTACATTCAAAGAAGCATGAAACTCATTCAAGAGTCTATTTGCTTTTGAAGTTAGTGTTATTTCTTCCCGTGACAACATCAACGATAGAAAGAGCTTTTTCGACAATGACTACCGTAAAAAATAAATTGCGTAATAGCATGGGAGATCAACTATTGAATGACTGTTTGGTTGCTTTTATAGAGAAAGATTTGTTTGTGGATGTTAGCATAAATGCTATTGTACGTCGGTACCAAAATATGAGAAGTTGTTGTGAACAACTGTAGTTATTTTTATGTACAATTTGTAATAATATTCTATGACTTTTGAATGTAGCTTTTGAAGATTTATTCAATTTACTCTGAGATTATATGCATTGTATTTATTATTAGCAGAAGAACTATCAAATTTAAATTTTTGGATCCGCCCTTGACTACAGATATGACAATATGTCTACTCCACTAACCCAACATAGCACATACACCACCTCTATCAAAACCTCTACCCGCTAAATTAGAGACATAAACCTTTAAATTTATGGATCATAAATTTTGCCTTCTAAAATTTCGGTTGAATCTATAAAATTAATGGATTGATTTTAGAACTAAGGTTGAAAAAGAGTTGAAAATATGGGTAGGGGTGTTCATTGTCGGGTACCCAGTTTTTTCGGGTATTACATATGCCGATCTGTATCCCCTTCTACTTTAGCCGAGTACCTGAAAAATCGGGTAACGGGTACTCGATTCACATTATTTATTTATTTATTTATTTTTAAATTTAATTTTTTTTAAAATCACATAGTAAACACATAAAATAAAAAGTTCATAATACATAATTCAAACACAAAAAATTAGTGATTTAAAGTTAGTTTTAAGATAGAAATATTTGGATATATATATATATTAAAGTTTATCACCAAAAATACATTAAAAATATTAATCTTATTTTTCTTTCGAATCTTGTATTAACAAATTAATAAAAATATTTTTAAAAAAGCTAAAACTTAAAAAGTACATAACACAGATTAGAAAGAATTTAGAGATATAAATATAATTTTAGGTAAAAATATTAAGAAACATACAATAAAAATATAATTTAAAACTAAAAAAATAAATATATTAGAAGTATCGGGTCAGGAATCCAATTACAAAAAAGTTTTGACCTATACCTGGCCCAACTGTCCAAAAAATTCTAGGTCAATTTTTTTAAAATTCGGGTCTTTAAGTCTAGACAACCGGGTTAGATATTTTTAAACGCCCTTAAATGTAGGTGTGGAAGAGAGGGTGAGAGTGGGTGGCATGCGCCCTCTTCCTACGTGAGTAGAGAGAAATAAGGGAATGGGCTTCGTTGGGTATTTGGGAAATGGGTAGCCATTCTTCAAAAAGAGATGGTAGAATTGCCTCCCAAGTCCCTCCGTATTGCTCTCTTCTCCCAAAACTCCAAACGAGTCCAAACCAAGCTTAATGGATCCAATAATCGTACTACTCCACAAATCTAAGCTTCAGATTATTGACTCGAAAATTTTAGGTCGTTACGGTAAACTTTTACACAATTACCCTATCGTAATACTAACGATGGGAACAAGCAAACAGACTAAAACGTGGAGAACTTAGGGACATTTAAGATTCTGACCAGCCCCTCCCAAAGTAAAACACCGGTGAAGTTTCACTACTTTTTTGGTCATTATAAACACTGTAGCAGTTAATTCATCATCCCAAGTGCCCACCCGCTGTGGATACTTGAGTTGCATTGAAAAATCCACGATCGCAACATTTCCTATGAAATATGCTTTCCCAAACAAACCAGAAGCAAGGTGTCCACTTCCCATGCCAGCCTTTGTATGAGATGATTTCTTCACGTTCGCGCTATAAACTCATCCACTCCATTCCACCAATGTAGAACTGTGAGTCAAGAAAGAAAATAGGCTTCCTGGCCAATACCCTATCCCCATATTTTAACCACCAATTGTTTGTTTTTGGATCCTGAAACAGGAATCAGAACATTCTAGATATTAAAAGGTAATAAGTACAATTCATGAGAATATTCTGTTTTAATATGGTATTAACAGATTGTTACCGATTTAATTCGGTTAAATGGTTAATGACCATTAATTCATAATATTATGATTTCCACATTTAAACTAGCTCACTCCCTTATAAATAGCATGACATTCCTTTTATTTTAAAACAACGAAAACCACAGAACTTTTCTATGGTTTTACTCTGTGGGTTTTTCAAAAGTTGTTTTCGGTGGTAGGCGAAGGCAAGAGTAAGTTTGTGATCTCCACGGCAGTGCAACTGTAGCTGATAATCTGTTGTTGTATCCTGGGAGACTGACAACCAACGAACTCGAGCACCATAGGAGTGGCCGAAAATTTGTCTTAAGAAAACTGCGTTTGTGTAGGCCTTAACGCGCTTCATTTCGGTTTGCGTTACATAAGTTGTATCGTTATTTTATATTTTGTCCTATTCATTTAATAATAAACCAATATTAAATTTATTGTTTATTATTTATTCTTGGATTAACGTTAATTGTCTAACAATGAGCATGGCTTCTTTTGACCTACTATATATTGTGGATGCAATTGTATTGATTCGAAACATGAAATTATGGTTTCTTGTTACACTTCATGAGATCTTTACAACATTTTCTCATATGCTCAAAACGATTAAATAATGAATGAGAAATTGGTGTACAAAGCAGTTGCTTGTGAATTGTGTTAAGGAAAAAATGGAAGCTTATATCCCGCATTGGTGGGATATCAAGTGTAAGATATGTTTACATACACCAACCCAATGACTTGGTATGTAAAACCCTCAACGAATATTTGATATTCGAATACACATTAAAGATGTTACTAACTGATTTACACTGATTTTCAGACTTGTCATTTTTTTATTTTATTTGATGCAAAACTAATTTGATTAAACGACTCTTTCTTGGTTTTCACTAAATTACAAATCTGTCTAGAGTCACCTAGTTTCGACCCTGAATTGGTTTATAAAATACTTTAAGCAGTTATTAAAATTAAAATATAATTCAGGGTGAAACTATGTGTGCTGCCTAGACCCTTTCTTGATTTTAAAATTGCTACGCGATAAACAACCAACTAAGTTTAAAATCGTTTGAAGCATTTTTTCTAATATTCTTAATTCCTCAAACTAAGTCATGTTTCTAGATCATACAAAATATCTACTTATTTAATATCTAAACATGCCCCACTAGACTATGATGTGGTGATACTGATAATGCAGGCTAACTTGATGCAACGATATGCAGCTCCTCTTTTGCTATCTAGTCCGAAACACCTACATTTGATACGAAACACACGCTAAGTATAACTTAGTGAGTCATAATCATAACAATGTAAAACAATGATTATAAATAACACGACCCTGCAAAATGGCAAGCGATTTCCAATTGCAGTTGATAACATTTTATCATGCATAGAACTACCTTACATATATAGTTCATTAAACCAATATAATATTCAAATCATAGGATTCGATCTGTCTTACTAGTCATGTGTACATTAAGCTTTTAGCTTAACTACCTGCATAAATGCATTTCAAGTATTATAGTCCAAAGTACAAAATCATGTGATGCTATGGTACGCGAGTCATCATGACATTGTAGTGTCTACGATGCTGTAACCTCGGCATCGCCGAACCGACCGAGATGAGTACGTACTCGAAGACGCTCTTTGCTCATCATAATCGCACATTTTGTGCTAACAAGACCGAAGTGTCTGAACAACGTCGTAGCGTCTAAGTCGACACCGAAATGTCTAAACATCATCGAAGTGACTGAAATGCACCGTAGTGCTAGGACGCAACTACTAAGACTTTATGGATATCCAACTATACCGAAGACTCTCACATTAGTACTTGGGCATAGCAGTGTAATAATTCGTTATTCAATATCCAATCCATGAGTAATATCATGCATAATTCGATAATGGGCAGTTCATACCCAAATATCTAAATTTTGATTTACCTTGCATAAATCATTATGCTACAATCATTGTATCAATATGCCATTTAATATTTCATTCTATTTGCATAAATAAGCCATCATACATTTTTATTTATACCAAGGCCGACTCATCGCAAGTTGTTCTATTTAACAACATGTCATAAATACATATAATGCACTCACATGAGCCATGCATGATCCTCACTAAGCTATTTCAATACTTTTTTCTTGCTTTCTTTTGATCCGGTACCCTTAGCCTCGTCAATAGCTGTACAATACCATTTGAACATACATAACAATATTCATGTTAAATTTTTAATCTAACATTGCTTAACTATACTATACTAGTATAATTATCCGAATATAAAATATTTCCAAAAATTTTTACTTCTTCCTTTAATAATGCCGAATTGTTCATTATAGTCCCTAGTGATCATTTTGTACATTTTACAATTTATTCAAATTCGAATAACAATTATTCAATAATTCCATCATTTTCACTAACTTTTATTCAATACCCTTCATCCGCTAAATTTTACCAAAGTGACATTTTAGCCTCTAATTTTACACATAAACTTGCAAACTTGTATCGAATAATTACTCCAATATTTCTATAATTTTTCTCACATTTTCCCCTACTTTTAGACTAAAGTTGAATTGGTCCTTGAACTAATTAGGGCTGTTGAAATGGCCCATTGCCATTTCCTTTCTTGTCAATTTGATCTCTCGGATTCTAATTTCAATTCTAACTTCATACAACATAATCGACTCATAAAATCTCATAATCATAATTTACAAGTTGTCATTCTAGTTCAATTCCAACCAAATTCCATTCAACTCTAACCAAATTAGAGTAATGCTTCCACATGGGAAATTACCATATCCCTAAATCCATTATAAACTTTCTCTTTTTAAGGCATTCCTCAATTGTGTTCATTGCATGCGGAATAAAAAACATTTTTCAGCTAATAGCATCAGCTACTATATTAGCCTTCCCTAATCAGTAATAACATCAAAAATCCTTTAGAAATTCAATTCATCTTTGTTGCTTAAATTTTAGATCTCGCTGTGTCATTAAGTACTTCAAACTGTTATAGGCTGTGTAGATATAACACTTTTCACCATATAGATAATGTCTCCAAATTTGTAATGCAAAAACACAGCTTTCAGCTTATCTTAAGTAGGCTGCTAGATTACATCTACAGTAATCTCCAACAATTTCATGTTTAACCATTTAACAAATACGTATTTCCAGAATAAGAATACTTCTTCTTTTTCTAACTTTTCATATCTGACTATCTTAATTTATTAATAACAATCACAATTCCATTTAATCATAAGCTTATTGTCTTATGACTACCTTTTACCTTGAAAATGTGCGTATGAACCCTTACTCTCTCTAAATTTCTTATAACTTATGTTATTATAAGCGTAAGTGCAAATACAGATACTAGAGACTAACATCTTACAATTATGTACTAGTTCTCTATTATACAGATAACTCATCCTGGATAGGAGTTAACTACCATATTTATTTCACTGTGTTGTATCTACTATGAGTCTTTTCTTAACCCTCGAAATTCGTCAACTGACGAAACCTAACATTATCTTATTTTTTTTCTTACAGCCATTACAGTCTTATTCATATTATTGAGGAGCTACATCAAGTTATGCAACCAATAATCAGCAACATCACATTCTAGGGGCATGTACACTTTAGCAAAATCATATTGGACTCAGTTTAACCTCCAGAATCGGCTAAACCTTTATTCTGATACCACTAAATGTAACACTCACAACGTATATTCGATATTTGAATACACATTAAAGATGTTACTAATTGATTTACAATGATTTTCAGACTTGTAAATTTCTTTATGAACATAACATATCATAAATAATTCTTTAGTGGGCAGTTCATACCCAAATATCTAAAATTCGATTTACCTTGAGTAAATCATTATGCTACAATCATTGTATCAATATGCCATTTAATATTTCATGCTATTTGCATAAATAAGCCATCATACATTTTTATTTATACCAAGGCCGACTCATGGCAAGTCGTCCTATTTAACAACATATAAATACATATAATGCCATGCATGATATTAGCCTCACTAAGCTATTTCGATATTTTTTCCTTGCTTTCTTTTGATCTGGTACCCTTAGCCTCGTCAATAGTTGTACAGTACCATTTGAACATACATAACAATATTCATGTTAGATTTTTAATCTAAATTGCTTAACTATACTATACTAGTATAATTATTCGAATATTAATATTTCCAAAAATTTTCACTTTTTCCTTTAATAATGTCGAATTGTTCATTATAGCCCCTAGTGATCATTTTGCACATTTTGCAATTTATTCAAATTCGAATCACAATTATTCAATAATTCCATCATTTTCACTAACTTTATTCAATACCCTCCATCCACTAACTTTTACCAAAGTGACATTTTAGTCACTAATTTTACACATAAACTTGCAAACTTGTATCAAATAATTAATCCAACATTTCTATAATTATTCTCACATTTTCCCCTACTTTTAGACCAAAGCTGAATTGGTCCTTGAACTAATTAGGGCTATCGAAATGGTCCCTTGCCATTTCCTTTCTTGTCAATTTAATCCGTTGGATTCTAATTTCAATTCTAACTTCATACATCATATTCGAATCATAAAATCTCATTGTCATAATTTACAAGTTGTCATTCTAGTTCAATTCCAACCAAATTCCATTCAACTCTAACCAAACTAAAGTAATGCTTCCACATGGGAAATTACCATATTACCCATGGTACTTTCAAAATATTTCAAAATTGCCATTGTGACCAAATTACCAAAACTAGTCACTTAAATCACTAATTTTGCTATTTTGTAAAAAAAATTCAACTATTCTAGTTAGATCACAATCAACCAATTAATAATTTATTCATAAAATAATATTTTATGAATTTTCTGTGACTTATGGAACAACCTCTGAAATTTCGATTCGATCTGATTTCCCGATCTTCACTTACTACTTCTACTGCAATATCAAATAAATTCTAAAAAAATTCCTTATTTCCATATCTGAAAAATAAATAATATTATCAAATAAAATATTCCATATTTATGAAGTCAAACTTAAAATTTTGACTCGGTCTAAATATACCGATAATTACCCGAAATCTTTATCAGATACAATTTCTCTTAATATTTCTTAATCAGCTATAAATATGAATAATATTAACTCAGAATGATTCCTTTTTATCATTCTAAAGTACTGACATGGGAACTTCCCAGGAGGGCACCCATCCTAGTGCTACTCTAGCCTGAGCACGCTTAACTTTACAGTTCGATCGAATTTCGATATCTTATACTGCATTTTTATTTCAAAATCTGTATCAATTTTTTTCCATAATATGTTTAATTCATGTACAAGATAAAATAATTATTGATAAATTCTCCATGTAATTTTATTCGAATCAAATATCTGCTCATTCCCCTGATTGTTCAATCAGGAATAAATTTTTACATAAATCTTATACCGAAAATCTGACTATACGGATCATCTTCCTGCAACTTGTATTACTACGTGGAATAAAAATTATTAATGGTAAAATTGTCCATCAGGTGCCTATACTTTTCTCATCTTTAGACTCTAGACACCAACTTTTGACTTGCTGTCATTTTAGTCACTAAGTTAACTTTTAAGCCCTTCTCTTAGTACTAAGTGATCCTTAATCAGCATATCAAATTTTGGGGTATTACATGGTAGTCATTGAATGACTTAGATTGAAATTTTTTTCTCGTGCGCAGGCACAAGATGCAAATCCAAACCCGCCAAACCTTACAGGGTTGGGGATACACCTTCAACGATGTGGATGGCGCGAATGTCTGGATCGGTTGAGCCCTATGGGACCTTGTGATATTTTAACCCAATTCAAAATTGAAAGTTCAATAATATTTTGTGTAGTTTACCCTAAATATTAAAATACTTTAAAACATACAAAAAAATCAAACACAGTTTTTTTTTCTTCAATTCATTAGATTGCAGCATTAATCTTCAAGTGAAGAATCATTGTGAAGACAAAAGATTAATTATGATTTTTCGAGAAAGATTAAAAAGCTATTTAAATACAAATTAAAGATTAAAAGTGATAAAATTTTGATTTAACTTATTGTTTTAGGGTTTTATACAAACATGTCACATATGATTTACCTAGCCCAATGCAATAGTACCGTAATATATATAAACAACGTGTGTGTATATATTTATTTGGTTGTTTATTTTTTACCAACAAAAAACAAAGGTGTACTGGTTGAATGAATTATTACTGGTATTTTGATTATTTGCTTTTGGGTTAAGTTATCCAATATTTTATATTTTTTTAAAGGAAAATACTTTGATACGCAATTTACACTTGTCTTTCAATTTTAAAGTTTAGAGATTTAGGTTGTGGTTTAAGGTTTAAGGGTTTAGGGTGTAGAATTTAAGTTTTATAGTTAGAATTTAGAGTTTAAGGTTTTAGGTTTACATTTTAGGGTGTTAGAGCTAGAGATTTGAGTTTTAGATTTTATAACTTAAATATGAAAGGTTTTGTAAATTTTTTTACACAGATTGTGTATCAAAATATAACACTTTTTCAAATTGTCTGAAGATTGAAAGGCTAATTTTGCAACTATACACTTGAAAGATTTTTTTTTGAAAAAATATACAGTTGAAAGAATTAATTAACTATGGAAATGCAAATGCGATTAAATTAAGTTTCATGGTGTAATTGATTTAAAATCTTATTGATAAAAAATTTGAATAGATTGATCCAAAAAAATTAAAATCTTAAAATTAAGGAGATCGATGAATGATAGAAAAAAAAGAGTCATTAATATTTAGTTTTAAGAACAAAAAAACAGTTAAGAAAAGTTTATTTTGATAAGGATTGCAATTCTAATAAGGAAGAATTACAAATTAAGAAAATTTCAAATTTAATTTGAAAATGATAAATAACAGACAAATAGGCAAAACCCATTCATAGAAATTTTATTTTGGTAAGAAAATCTATACTTAAAAGGAAATAAATAGCTAATACTAATTTTAAAATAACCAGTGAATTTATCTTAATTTTGGTATTAAAAAGAACATTAATAAAATTGTAGTAATTAAACCTAATGAGAAATTATTAACTAATGATGCAGAACGATGAATATACATTTTTCGATATTTATAGTAATAGTTTCTGATAAAGGAAATTAGCTGTAGTTTCCAAAACATCATAGATTCTGTCAACTTTATATAAGATTGCAAGACATACCTCTTCCATTCATATTTGTATCTATTCTTGTGTTCTTACAACTTTTGAGGGAGTGGGAAATAAAAATAAGGGGACGAAAATGACAAAACTGAATATTTCTGGGCTTTTCTTGACACTGGTTTTATCATATTTGAGTGATAGAGCAAATGGAAGAGTTGATTTTAAAGGAGTTGATGAGAAATTAAAGCAGCTTAACAAGCCTGCAGTGAAAACCATACAGGTATTTTATTTTACAATTTGCATTATTACAAACACAGTTGAAATGAGTTGTTTATTTCGAACATTGAAATGGCCACGGCAGAGTGAAGACGGAGATATTATTGACTGTGTTGATATTTACAAACAACCTGCTTTCGATCACCTTGCTTTGAAAAATCACATTATCCAGGTGAATTTTTTTCTATCGTCACTCTATTTACTTCTTGTTTGTACTTGTCATGGTTGTGGACGTAATGAACGTTATTCAATGTGCATATGAAACCCAGTTTTGATCTAAAAGAAGAGAAATCAAGCACGAAGAACGAGTCATCGAAGCTAGTGGTGTCTCAAACATGGCAAAGAAGTGGAAGCTGTCCGGATGGAACTGTTCCGATTCGAAGAATTCAAAGGAAGGACTTACTGAGAGCCGAATCCATCGACCGATTTGGAAGAAAACCTCGAGAAATTGTCTCTAAATCAAACACAACAAATCAGAAAGATGGTCACTTTCCATTTATCAACAACACTAAACTTGCACTTCCTTCAATAGTTAATAGAGCAGTAAGCATATTCGAAACTATATCGAGTACATTTTTCGTTTCCACTTTTTCAATTGCTTGACTTGGTAGCTTTTGTGGAGCAGGCAGTAACTCTTGTTACAGTTGGATACAATTACATAGGAGCTAAAGGAGATATCAATGTTTGGAATCCAAATGTTGCTGCTGAAAATGAATTCACCACGGCTCAAATCTGGGTTAAAGCTGGCCCCGGTGATGATTTTGAAAGCCTGGAATCTGGATGGACGGTTAGTTCATTAAACAATACCATGATAAATCTCGATTTTTATCAAAATATAAAGGTTGATGGTTTATTTTAACTTATTTTCAAAAAAACTGTTCAATACTTTGTCAGGTAAACCCACAACTATATGGTGACAGAAGGACCAGATTCTTTGCACACTGGACTGTAAGTAAATAGCAGTTCTTCATAAGAAAAAAGGAGAGAAAATCTGTAATAAATTACATCACTAAAACTATTTGTCTTAATTTGCAGAAAGATTCATACAAGTCAACAGGTTGCTTTGACCTCACTTGCAGTGGCTTCGTTCATACAAACCCCCAAATCGCCCTTGGAGCAGCCATTGAGCCAGTGTCCAGTGAGTTTGGTCAACAGTACCATGTCACGATTGGCATATACATGGTAACATTCGCCTCTTTCTCACTTCTCTTAAGTTCAATAGCGGTCTTAATCGGTTTATTCCGTATATTTTTTTAATATTATTAGTAGATCCAAACTGACAACACTATCAGTCATTATTATAAAAAAATCGACACGATTGATTTATCGAAATTCTTGATTTTCAGGATCCAAACACGAGCAACTGGTGGCTAAAATTTGGTGCGGATCAACCTGTAGGGTATTGGCCTGCAGGAAGCCTACTGTTTTACTTGAACCACAGTTCTACATTGGTGGTCGCCTCATACGAAGACCGCCATGGGAAGTGGACAATATGCTTATGGTTTGTATGGGAATGCATGTTTCATACAAAATCCTGCTATCGTGGATTTTTCGTGGTCTCTCAAGTATCCAGAGTGGGTGGGCACATGGGCCGATGACTATAACTGCTACACTGCGTATAATTACCAAAAGGGTTATGGGACTTTACCAGTTTTTTACTTTGGGGGACCTGGTCAGAATCATCATTGCCCCTGAGTTCTCCAATATTTGTGTATTTTTGCTTGTTCCCTTCGTTTGTATCATAATAAAACCAAGTGAGGTGGAAAGTTTTGATTGATCCTCTTCGTTTTGAATTTTAATAACTAAACTACATGTTTAGTCACTCGACTACAATAACTTACACCTTTCTTTCATTTTTTTCTTTAAATTTATGTAAATACTTTGGAACTTTTCTCTCAAATCCAAATTTCTAAATTTCCTTTGATTTATCAGCATGAAAGTATTTACATCCAAATTCAAACAGCAGAGAGGTTGAGAGAGTGATGATAACAATATATCTTAAGTCTATATTGATCAAACAATAGAAATTACAAATTGTATCAATATAAAGTCGAAACTTCAATTTGAGTTTTATAGATTTCGAAAAAAAACTAAATTAGAAAGAAGAAACTGGTGAGAAATTGAAGCATTTTGATACCAATTACATTATATACGTTGGTTGGTGACAGTCGAATCGCAACACATTAAACTTTATAGTTAAAATTTAAGTTTTAAACTAACGTAAATACCAATAATTTTTACCTAAAATTGATATCGAAAGGATATTAGCATGTCAATAAAATGTTGTTACTTGATGTGAATCTTCTTTAAGAGACACATTAAAGCAAGACACAAGATAATTTAAAATCGGAGAACAATTGAGGTATTAAATTAAAAAAAAAGGAAAATTTTAAATTGGAGAAAGAATGAGAGGGATTATGCACTCAAAAATCGAGTTGGAGGTGTTACGATAAACATCGACTCGTTTTCAAATTTTTAATAGAAATCAAAACACACCAAACCATCTCTATTCATTCATTTAGACATTCAAACAATTTCTTTTGATTGGTTGTTAAAACAATTCTATTGATCTAAAATCAATCTTGCTACTATACGTATCTTCTTAAATCTAATTGCTAGAAGCTAGCCCATTTTGATTAATTCTTTTTTTAAGTGCTTCTGATAATTATAATGGTTTGTCATTTGTTTTCAATGATTTAAAATTGACATTGTTATTAGACAGTACAATATTATTATTATTATTATTATTATTATTATTATTAGTGGTCAAGTTAATGATGTCTGCAATGTCGTGTCAGTAGAATAGTTATGCCAGGTTTGTTTGGCAATTGATCTCTAGTTTAGGGAATTGAACTTACGCTTAAGACCTAGTATGTATCTAGTCCCTTAGCAAACTTAGACTTTTTGAAGCTATGCTCGGATTAGAAAAAAATGATGTCGGGGTAAAAGAAACTAATAAGGCAACAATGTTCTGCCAGGGCAATAAAAAAATGAATGCTCCTCTACCTAGGGATAATAAGTTACTTAGGGCTTTGTGGTTTGCTCCCTCTTAGTTCTCAAGTCTAAAACCTTAGGGCGTGAGTTGAAGAGAAAGCCTAGTGATGTCTAGATTAAGGTGGGGATTCGTGGTATGCTCTCTCTTATCTCTCACGCTAAATAGTGTCACGAATCAAGCTTAAATGAATGCCAACATAAACCCTTGGCAATGAAAGAAAAAAATGAAATGAAAAAAAAATCTAAGTTTAGGTAGTAAATTTGTCTAAGGGAGTAAAAGGATACTCGATACATATTGCCTACACATCATGCACTCTTTATAAACTTAGACTAGAGTTATATTGCTGCACTTGAATTACTACCTGCTTGGCATTATTACACTAAGATACTGAGGACAAAAATAGAGCCAAATTCTGCTTGCCAGTACGTGTTGGCATGCAACCAAAATTTTGTCGAGGTAACATTTTCACAGTTTTTGTTTTTATTTATTTGCATTACTTGAGGACAAGCAATAAGTTAGGTTTGGGGGTGTGTTACCTCTCCAAAAGTACTATTTTTAATGCCAATATTACAATGTTTTTGCTTGTTTTTAGGTAGATTTAGTTGCATTAGGATGTTAAAACCATGCATTTACATAAGGAGTTTAGAGTTTTGTTTATGCTAGTGTGAAGGGTTGTTTTGTTGGTAATTTTGCAGGTTTGGCATAGTATTTGGCCCAGAAAAGCAGTGCAGGAATGAATGCCAGAGAGAATGCCAAGTGTTGTTGGCACAGATTGACCAACAATGCCAAGCACCATTGGCAATACGTTGCTAGAAGAGTTATGCCAAGATTTCTTGGCAATGCTAGTCCAAAAAAATAGGACCAGATTAGGCTATGAAAAAATAGCATTTGATCAAACTTTGAAAAAATAAGATGGCAAAAAAATAGGATGCCAAGTTGTTTGGCACAGATTGACCGAACGATGCCGAGCTCAGCTGCCAAAGGATCGACGGCATATGACGTCAGCCCTAGTGAAAACCTGATCAGCTTATCACCTTATTAGCTTATAACTTCAAATATGGATAAAATGATCACATCCCTTATCCCTTGGCACATTCAAATTTCAACGTGTAGGCTTATCCTAGGGCTTCATTGCATGCCTATTTAAAGAACGATCAAGCAAGCATTTAGAGAAAGAACTTGGAGAGGATTTCATTGACGATCAGAAGAGGAAGGCTACGTGGTTTGACCAGCTAGACTGAAGGCTTGGAGCCATTGAAGGGCTACATCGAGAGACCCCTTTCTTGCCCATTCTCTTTGTTTAGTTATTTTTATTTTTAATAATGATGTATTTTGAAAATGTTTATGGTTTTTCAGTTAAATCTCTCACCATGAACTAATCTAATAGTTGATGGGGGATGTTTGCGTTGAAACGTTGTTTTCATGTTTAGTTTTTGATAATAAATCTGCCTTGGCACTATTTTATCTATTCGGCATACTTTAATGTTTTCTAAATACTATGCCAAGCGAGAGATGGCACTGTTAGCCTATTGCTCCTTAATATCTTAACAGACTTGGGGTGGCAATAATTAAGTTGTTGAATACTAAGGAGAGAAGCTTTGAGAGAAGTCGTTCAAGTAAATGAACTTACTTCGGGAGTGAAATCTACCCCTTAGGAGTATAGATTGGATCTTAATCAAATTGATTTATTTAAAAGCATGCACTATGGAGATATAGGGGTTTTTACATGATCAATTTAGGCAATGACCATCGAGAGAGGCTTTGCTAATTTTGAATCTGCTCGGCAAACAATGCCAAGACAGGTTGTTATTAAATGTTGGCATGGCATGAATAGCGTGAAAACCAGGTATTCCCTGCCAACGCTCATCATTCATTAAAGCACATTCCTTGCCAACATTGTTTTACATTACCTTGCATTCATTTAAATTATTATTTAAAAATCACTTCAAACAAATCAACATTTTTCCCTTGACAAGTAAACAATCGAAGCAGTTAATTCCAAGTCAATCTCTGTGGGATCGATACTCAGCTTACTGTTGTATTACTTGCAGACCGTGTATACTTGCACGCAAAAGACTCATCTTGGCATTATTTTATACTTTTCCAATACATATTTTCTGCCCCTTTTGCCAGCACTTCACCTAGAGAATCTACAGCAACCGTATGTAAATTCTTGAAGAAGGAAATTGTTTACCGCTACGGTCTGCAAAAAAATCATCACTGACAATGCTTCCAATTTAAACAACAAGATGATGGCTGAAGTATGTGAACAGTTCAAGATTGTGCATCACAATTCTACCACTTATCGTCCCAAGATGAATGGGGCAGTAGAAGCAGCAAATAAGAATATAAAGAAGATCAATGCCAAGACTACCAACACTTTCAAGGATTGGCATGAGAAGCTGCCTTTTGCGCTGTTTGCGTATCGGCATCCGTAAGGACTTCCACAGGGGCAACACCATATTCTTTGGTTTATAGCACCGAAGCGGTACTACCTATCGAGGTGGAAATCCCATCACTGAGAATTTTGAATGAGATAAAGTTAGATGATGACGAATGGATGCAAGCAAGGATTGATCAGTTGAACTCATTGATGAGAAAAGTTAAGGGCCATCTGTCATGGCCAAATGTATCAGAAGAGGATGATGCGTGCCTACAACAAGAAGGCTCACCCGAGGGAGTTCCAAGAGGGGGACCTGGTGCTCAAGAAGATATTGCCAATTCAAAAGAACTTCCGGGAAAGTGGATGCCGAATTGGGAAGGGACTTATGTTGTTAATAAGGCCTTTTCTAGGGGAGCATTAATTCTAGTAGAGATGGATGGGAAAGAGTTGAGAAATCCCGTAAATTTGGATTTCGTCAAGAAGTATTATGCCTAAAAAAGAGAAAAAGGAAAATGAGGGTTCAAGATGGAAACTCAAAAACGGGCGTCTTGAAACCAAAGGTGGGTCTGAATTAAAAATTTAAAAATTACGGTTCAAATGAATTTTGAGGTTAGGCATCCGATTGATAGGCTCTATTACAATTCAAGGGCCCTACTTTAATTTGAGATGAAATCCTTTTTGGTTATTAGAAATTTCAGTCCAGGACGGGTAGTGAGAGATGTACCAAGGTCGATGGGCTCTCGCATCATTCATACAGTAGATGTTCGGGAATATGGCACCCCGCACTACTTTTCCCTTTTCATTTTCTCATGTTTGCTATGAATTTCAAATTGTTCCAACATCTTTTATCAATGAGATTTAGTTTTTCTCCCTTCCATTGTGTATTTCAAGAGCATCTTGCAAATAGACTGACATAGAATATTGAAAAACAAAAGGATTTCTTGGCATTGTTATGATTTGACCTTTTAAGTGCAGACTATTCCAAGACAAAAATCGATTTTGCCAAAAAGAGACTGGTAAAGTCAAGGCTAAATGACATGGTATGCAAAGTTGACAATATTTGCCAAGAAGATGACAAATGCCCTCTGTATTGAAGTCCGAAATGGAAGAACCAATGGCGAAAACTCAAAAAAGCGTCCCAAGAAAAAGAAAAAGAAAGAAAAGAGAAGAAAATAAAATAAAAGGAAAAGAAAAGAAAAGAAAAACGAAAAATAAAAAAGAAAAAGTAAAGGTAAAGAAAAAGAAAAAAAATAAAAGAAATATCAATCAAAGTGAAAACCCGAAAGGGCACTTTGAAAAAGAAAGTTCTCTGAGGTGAAAACTTGAAAGAGCGTTTTAGAGTGAAGGTTTAGAAGAATATAAGGGTCAAACGGGGGCTGAGTCCGAACACAATGAATGGCAACAAATGTGCAAAGACAAAGAAGAAGACGAAATAAAGACAAAACTAGAAGCCAAGAGCATTGACTATATTTTGTTTGTCATGCATCATGAATAGTTAGCCATTCTTAAGGTATGAGCATGCTAACTAGCATCATCGAATCATTGTGTTTGTTTCTTTCAGGTATTTGAGAAACAACATAAAAGAAAAAGTAGATACCAACAGTGAGTACTGAAATCTTTTAGCTGTTTGGGAGCTATGAACATCTTATGCCGAGGCGATGAAGGTCGAGGGCATTTCAGTAGTCTCTAAGTGGGATATCATTCAGTGTCAATGCGACCAGAGATCGGGACATCATTGGTTGGGATCCTTAAGGTGAGGTACCACCCCATGCCAAGACGATAAAGATCGAGGGCATTCTAGAAGACTCAAAGTGAGATATCATTTGGTGTCAAGGCAACCAAAGATTGGGACATCATTAGTTGGGATCCTCAAGGTGAGGTACCACCCTATGCCAAGACGATGAAGATCGAGGGCATTCTAGAAGACTCAAAGCGAGATATCATTTAATGTCAAGATGACCAGAAGGCAAGATATCATTTTTTGGGGTCCTCAAGGCGAGGTACCACCCCATGCCAAGACGATGAAGATCGAGGGCATTCTAGAAGACTCAAAGCAAGATATCATTTGGCGCCAATATGATCGATGATTGAGGCATCACTTTAGGGTATTCATTTCTTCAGGCCTTACATGGGAAGAATTCGGAGTTTTGGAATTTTTGGAAGAGGAAGGGAGTACGGTTTTATATAGGAAGGACTCGCAGCTCGAAATCTTCAAACAGGGAAGTTAGATAAAATTAGTGCTTATGATCTTTGCTTTATTCTTATTTTACAAGGATAAGCAAAGAGGGCGGCTGTAATCACTAATTTTATCTGGGGTTCAACCCACTTTTATATTTTTGTTTTAGTGGGCTTTGGGCTTTACTTATTAGTATTACTAGTGAATTAATTTAACATATTTGCTATACCTATTAGTTTTATTTTGTTTTATGTCTTATGTTATTTTGATTTGACAAGAAAAAACACAAAAAATATTATTATGGCCATTTGTTAGTATTATATATTATTAATTTATTATTTATTATTACTATTATTATTATCTTGGTGTTACTATTATTACATTATATTACTATGTTATTAATTATTTTATTACATTATTATATTATGATTATATTATTATTATTATATATTATCAGTATTAAACAAAAAAAACTAAGAACTAAATAAAATATTAAGCCCAAAGTTTATTTACAGTCCAGTTACATAAAATAAAACCCAAAATTATAATACATTTATATTGGCCCGATAAAGCCCAAATAACTAAGCCCTATTATCTTCAAAACCCTAACCCTATCTCTTTTCCCATGCACAGTCACTTTCCAACCGTTAGATCCAGATTGGATCTAACGGTCCAAATTAAAGGCGGAAGAAGCCTCCAAAATCCCACGCGCTGCAGGCTTGCCCACTCAGCTACCCTCACGTGCGCATATGCTTCATGCGTGACCCTTCAGATCTCCATGCGCCCACGTGTCTGATGCCTGGATTGCTCCTGACTCCTCATCTGCCACATGTGCAACTCTCCAGCTTCCACCTCCATCCCTTTTCTGGTCCCCTCCTCTCGGCCACCACATGCAACAAGAATAGGCAAACATTAGCAAAAAGCATGAAAAGTAGATCGAGCAAAAATAACAAAATCACAGAGGAAATTCGGTGGATTTCAGACGAGTTTATAACAACAATTTTTTTTTCATGTAACAATCCCTTCGGTTATATAAACCGAACAAAAACATATTGTAAGAAAACAGTTCGAAATCAATACAAAAAAGAGCAGAACCTTTTAGAGGTATTTTTTTCTTTCTTTTGATGTTTTGCATTCATATAATAAAAAATCACTTAGATCTAGAGATTAAAGCATACCCTTCTGTTTTTGGTGGCCACATCATTCTCCGGTAATAAACCCATGGTTGTCACGCCTTTAGGGGTGAACCGAGTTGATGTCGGTTAACTTTGTCGGCCACCGGTGAGGTTTTGGGTGGTCGGTCGTCTTTTAAAAAAAGGATAAAAGAGGTAGGGGTTGTTTTTTGAATCTGTCTTCCTAGATCTAAGGCAAAACTATATTTTTTAGGTAAATCGGAGGCCGATTTTAGGGTCGAAGTGAAAAGGAAAAGATTTTATGGTTGACTTTTGGGCTTTTCGGCGTCAGCATACGGTGGTCGGCGGTGAAAGGTATGGCATAGCGCCGTTGTTTTCTAGGTTTATGCCCGATGGACGGCGGCATTCATCAAGGGCTGGGGGAGAGAAAACAGAGCCTCTGGGCTTGATTTTTAAGAAATGAAACAAAATTTTTCATTTTCAGCAAAGAAATATGTTTTATACCTGTTTTAAAAAACTAAATGGATTGTTTCATTTTTAAAACCCTCCGCATCTCCCTTTTTTACAACTGCGGCCAATTCTCATTTCAAAATTATGGCCGCGGTCCCTGAAACTTTTCAAAAGTTTTTAATTCTATCCTTAAATTTCGACCGATTTAATTTTTTAAATGGGTTATTTCGTATTTAGTCCTTCTGTGTTTTTTAAAATGTTTTTTAAACCTTCCGTCTTTCTTAATTACTCGCGAGGTCCCTCTGACTTTGGTGGGTTTTTCAATTCAACCCAAATTCCAGTTTAATTCGTTTTTAAAAGGGGCTAATAACCCTATAAGTCCCTGATTTCTTAAAATCTTGTTAATTCAACCCTCTCCAGTGTTAAAATTTTTCCCTTAGATCCCTCTATTTGTATTTTTGCCCCAATCTGACCTTGCATTGCATTTTTTTTTAATTTAATGCCTTTTATTTTATGTCATCTATTTATTTATTTTTTTATTTACTTATGTGCCCTTTGCAAGTTTTGTTTTTTTTATCTATTTTGTATTTAAGGTAGACTTTTTAGGATAGTTTAGGGTTTAATATAATTAATTTGAAATTATGTGCTCGGATTATTGGGGCATGATTTTAAATTAATTAAATTAAATTTAGGGTTAGAGCCTTAGTTAGATCATAGGTTCGAATCAATTTAATCCATTTAAATTTGCCCTTAGCTTATTTGGGTAAATGTTAAATGCATTAAATTGGTTGAATAATTCTTAATTATTTTTAGGAATAAAATTGGTATTTCACATAGATCACCTAATTTAAATCATAATTAATTAATTCAATTAATTTTAAATAGAATCATTGGCTTATTGGGTCCTAATTTAGAATTAATCAAATTAATCTTTGTGATTTGGGATAATCAATAAAATGTTAGGGTTTTCTAGATTTTAGGATTTAATTAATTTAGGGCTAATATTAGACTAACCTAGTTAATAATTAGAGCACTAATTAATTTCCAATAATTAGGGCCTTTTTAGGATAGGACTCTAGTGGGCCTAGGGCTTTAATTTCATGTAATTCTTTGCCATGCATTTTAATTACCATTCATTAGGCCTTAAATATTTAATTGGACATGTTATTAATTAATTAACTTAAATTATAAAAATGAGGTATTTATTAATTCCGATATTTGCGTCGTAACAGTCCTGGCTCAATGGATGTTGACCAAATATTCGAATTAATTCTTACCGTCTAAAGGTAAATATAATTTCGGATTAAAATCCTAACAAGACGTAACATCATTTTTAAATGTTTGCATCATGCATAAAGGTGATGTACGAAAATTCGAACCATAAATTAACACGACAGTCGGGCTTATTCAATGTCGATTTAATCTATGGCCCGAGGTGTCGTCACCCTTATTAATTAAATGTTTAATTGATTCGAATTCACCAATTTGATGAAGCTCGTATAATTAAAGTCTAAATTCAATCGCAAACAATTTAATTAAATTCAATTTAAATTTCGATAATTTTCATCAATTAAAAGCAACATATATTTTGGTACCAATTTTCGGGCGCGATGGGGGTGCTAATCTTTCCCCACGCATAACCAACTTCCGAACCCGTTTTCGAATAAATCTCTGGTTTTATGGTGTCCAGCCTACCTTAGTGGTCGGTGGCGACTCCAAGTTTTTTTTATTTTCAAACATATGAAAAGAATTCCAAGTCTTTTATTTTCCAAAACACGAATTTTTAAATTATTTATCCACTTTTCCAAATATTTTTCCCGGAAACAAAAGGAAACCTATTACTCCTTTTAGCGATTTTTCAAATTTCAAAATAGGTCGCTACAAGTTAGAGTCCTGTTTTTAGTAGATCTTATTTATTTTACATTAATTAAAGGTGGGAAACTCAGTTTGAGTAGAATTTGTTTCTATACAAGTTTACTCTGTAAAAAAATCTATCCCTATAAATAGATACTAAGGATTAGGGATTTAGACAAAATATTTGAAATCACTTGTAATCTCTTTCTCCATCATAGTAAAAGTTCTCATCATTTGTCCGTGGTTTTTCCCTTTGGGTTTTCTACGTAAATTCTTGGTGTTATTTTTCTTTTTTGCATTTGCGTTTATTTACTTATCTCGTCATTATCTTCCTGACAGTATAATAAATTGGCATTAGAGCTTTTTAGGATAATGATAGTGATGAAGTATGAAATTTTGCTGCTGGATCAGAACGTCAGGTTTTCGCTATGGCAAGTAAAGGTTTGAGATGTTCTTGTTTAGATAAATTTAGATGATGCATTGGATGGGTTTGATAATATGTCGAAAGAATGGTCAGATACAGAGAAGCAGCGCAAGGATAGGAAAGCTGCTTCTCAGATTTTTTTTCACTTATCAAATAGTATTTTGCAGGATGTTCACAAAGAGAAGATAACTATCAACTTATGGGCAAATTTAAAACAAATTTGCATGAAGAAAACTTTGACCAGCAAGTTGATCTTAAAGTACCGCATATACTCCCACAAGTTAGCAGAAGGTCCGTGTCTTGACGACCACCTAACCAATTTCAAGGAGATCGTATCAGATTTGGAAACGATTGAGGTAAAGTACAATGAAGAATACTTATGTTTGATTTACTTTGCTCACCGTCTGCTTCATATTCGTCTGTTAGAAACAACCTTCTACACAGCCGTGATACCCTTACTCTTGAAGAGGTATTTGATAATCTAAATTCGCATGACAAGATGCAACATCTTACTGACTCTGAGTTCCAAGCAGAGGGTCTCATGGTGCATGGATCAACTAGTTCTGAAAACGAAAGAAAAGGCGATCGTAATTCTGGCAGTCAAAAAAGAGGCATATCCAAGTCGTCAAATTAAGGTAAAACATGTTATTTCTGCAAAAAAAGGTCACATTAAATCTGAGTGTTAAAATTACATAATAAAATAAAGAGTGAATCTAAAAATCAAAATTCTAGTGAAAATGAAGTTGATATTGCAGAGGAGTACGATGATGGTGAACTTTTAGTTGCTTCCGGTGAAGACTCTAGCGAGGAGTGGATTCTGGACTCTAGTAGTAGTTTTTATATGAGTCCAAATCGGGACTAGTTTGCGACGTATAAACATGTGTTTATATGTGATTTTTTGGGAAATAATGTCTCTTGTAAAGTTACAGGTATTGGTACAATCAAGATTAAGACGTTCGATGGGATTGTTCGAGCACTTGGTAATGTGTGGCATATTCTAGATTTGAGAAGAAATCAGATTTTGTTAGGTACTCTAGATTCAAAATGGTACAGATACTCTAATGAAAGTAGAGCTATGAAAATTTGCAAGGGCACTCTCGTTATGATGAAAGGGCATAAAAGGGAAGCCAATTTTTATATTCTGCAAGGTTCAACTATTTTACGTGATACACCCGTTGTTTCCTCCTGCATGTCAAATGACGATGTTACTGGTAAAGACGTCTTGATTGAATCAAGTAAAGGAGAATTTTGTGTTGAACATGACAACCGTGGGCATAACGGTTCTGGTAGGCAAAAAAGAGTTCAGTTTTGTGGGCATAACGAATTTAAAAAGAAGAATAAAGTTGAATTCCGTAGGCATAACGGAATTGAGAAGCTTAAGAGAGTTCGATTTGCTACAAGGATAAATAATGAGAAAGATAGTATTGACATTGATGATCGGGGTCGTGTTATGCATGATATTGCCCGTGGTGATATAGTTGTGAGAAAAGTTGGAACTAATGTTGATCTTACCGATGTGACAACTAAATTACCTTGTACATCCAAGCTTTGGAAAGGCTTGGATTCGGTAGGTGTTCATTGCTGAAGACTACCCCTTAAAGAGGTTTCGTGGAAGAGGTGGAGATATTGTTCGACAAAAATTTATCTCAAAGTGGATATTTGTTAGAGTTGTGATCCAAAATCTTTTAGGATTTAGTTTAAAGTTAGAATCTTACTTTTAGTAGATCTTGTTTACTTTACATTAATTAAAGGTAGGAAACTCAGTTTGAGTAGATTTTGTTTCTATACAAGTTTCCTCTGTAAACAAGAAATTTATCCCTATAAATAGATACTAGGGATTAGGGATTTAGACAAAACATTTGAAATCAGATGTAATCTCTTTCTCTATCATAGTGAAAGTTCTCATCATCTGCCCGTGGTTTTTCTCTTTCGGTTTTCCACGTAAATTCTTGGTGTTATTTTTCTTTTCTGCGTTTGCATTTATTTACTTATCTCTTCATTATCGTCTCGGTAGTATAACATTTCCTTTTCTGGAATTATCTAGAAAAACAATCCCAACTAAGATTATGTAGAAAAATATTCCCTTTCAGCCCACGTAGGATAAAACTCACGTTTAGCCAAAAACGAATTTTGAACTCGCTTTTGACTAAACGCGAGTTCCGTGTTGAGTGGGTAGGTAAAAAAATTTACCAAGTATTTTTTACAGAGAACTCGCTTTTAGCTAAACTCGAGTTTAAAACTTGCCTATGGCTAAACGCAAATTTATCTTACGCGGATGAAAGGGGATATTTTTCTACGTAATTTTTAATGGGTTGTTTTTCTAGATAATTCCTAAAAAAGAAATATTCATTTAATTCAGCCGTTTGGTACCATTGAAAAGCAGAGGGAAAATTTTTAAATATATATATATATATATGTAACAGTTTTCTTATTATAACTTTAAAATGTCTCTTCTTGGTAATTTTTATTAAGGTGTTGTTTTTTAAAAAAAATATTTAAATAAGTATATTTTATTTTTATAATATTTATACAACAAATTTTTATAAATGAAAAATGTTTTTAATAAAAATAATTATAAAATAATAACTTAAAAATATAAAAATAATATCATAAATAATATACAAGTATATAAAATAAAGTGGTATATTTGGGATAATTGCTCAAATAATGTTTTTGAGAAATGATATTTGTTAAAGTGGTGTGCTTTATAAATTATTTGCTCATCTAATGATAAATCTATCAAACCAATGGAGTAACGCTTAAGTATGCAACCAAGTCACGAGTTTTATACCAAAGTCGTGTAGTGTTGACGACTTCCTCTGAATCGTCGTGCAGTGTTAACGACTTCTCCTGACATTGTAGAAATGTCTTTAGTGCAGTAAATAATTTCTGACGCACCATATTTCATCAATTTTTTTGGTTAAATATCTCATTAGTACATTAACTATACTCAATTCCTCAACATAGTATATTTATTTTTCCGTTTGCAATTTCATACATGGACTCTTGGATTTAATTCCTCAATATAATACTTTTCTGTGACGGAACTTAATAAAGACTCTTGGGTTCAATCAAAATTTAACATGTTGTGTTTCTTTAAAAAATTTATAGTGTATATAAACAATTGTCTTTTAGATGGTGTCCAAACTAAATAAGCATGTGTTTGGTTCTTGAGGAAAGAGGCTATTTTCATTTTCATTTTTTTGGAAAATAAAAAATGTTGATGAAAACGCGTTTGGTTATAAAGTTACAAAATGAAAACAAAAATGAGTGAAAATTTAAAAGCATTAAAAAGATGTTTTCACTATTTTCATTGAAAATGTTTTAGAAAATAGAAAATATGAAAACAATGGATTTTTAAAATTTTAAGTTTATTTAACCCGAGATCAAATTCTTATAATCACATTTTTACATCTTTTTAATCTTTTTCCAATCTTTAAATATCAATTTCTTTTAGTCTTCATACATACTCTCTATTTTTATATCTCGTCAATCATTTGAATTCTTCTTCTTCTCATCTTCTTCTTTGCCAGGTAAACAATTAAATCTACCTTTATTTCTCATTTTTATTATTTCTATTTATAAATATGAGTATTCATTTTAACTTTTGTTTGAGAATTTTTTGTGATACTTTTGTTGTATTTTAGTTTTAATATTGGTGTGTTCGTTTCATAGGCGTGTGGATATCCAAACATACCGAGATTTTTAACACCATTTCGTGGACAAAGATACCATACACGTGACTTTATAGGTAGGCGAAATGTGATTGAGCAAAGTATTATCGAGGGAAATAAGAATTATTTAATATGATACATTCATTTGTTCAAAATATGATTGAGCGACGTATTGGTGTGTTGAAATTTTTTTTTTGCTATATTGAGGGATATGCTCAATTATCCTTTTAGAAAACAACGTTGTATACCGAATGCATGTTGTACAGTGCATAATTTTATTAGGTTGGAAGTTGAAAAGGATGAATTGTTGGTGAAAGAGAAAATGAACAAAAACTTGATGACACGAAAGCAACTTCTTCTGGTTCAAACGAGGAGCATGTCACACTTAATATGCCACAAACTATTGAAATAACTCAAGTTAGAGAAAAAATTGCAACATCATTATAGATTAGTTATAGGCAGTATTCAAAATCTAAAAAATGCTATTTGGAACATATTTTGTATTATTCTTATTAAAAATAAAAATTATTCTTGTTAAGAATAAAAATTATTTTTATTGATTTTAAAAAAAATCTATTTAATTTATTATATTTATTATATTTTAATTTAATTATTTGATAATAAGTTGTTCGTTTTCATTTTAAAAATTAGATACCAAACACATTTTTACTATTTTTTAAAACAATTTTTTATTTATATTAACCAAATATGTTTTCCATTTTTTGAAAACTTAAAAATAAAAGTAATTTTCTAAAAATAAAAATAAAAAAAATCTCTAAAATCAAACGGACCTATAATTTTTTTTCTTTTTATGTTTTTTTATATATTTTAAATTGAACAAAGATGAATGCATTGAATTGGATAATTGAATGAGACTGGGAACACGGAACAGCGAAGAGGGCCTTTGTTCGTATGCGTGAAAAGGACCTCGGTCCCCCGCCAGGGCTACCTGTCCCTCTTGATGCTAACTTCGATTTTGCTCTTCGCCACTCCAACAACATTGTGGACCTCTATTTATATAAGGTTCCACGTCTCTTGAAATCAATGTCATTGTACACATGCTTAACGTTTAGATTTTTTTTTTGTTTGATTTGATAAGTTCATTTTTATCGATCAAACTTGAATAAAATATTTATTATATCCATTATGATCTTATCATAATTTTTTTCATATTACGATTTTTCGCTCACTAAGCTCTACAAAAATACTCATTTGACCATGCTTCATGAACACCAGCCAAGCGAAATATTAACCATATAATATTACATGGTACTACTTAGTAGAGCTGGCGTGATTTGAGTATCTGAGTATAAATTATGTTCCATTGGGTTAATCATTCATATAACTTGGTTCTCATGGTTATAATGCATGTTTTACGAAGTTTATGCTATGATATGTCTTGAGAATTCTTTGTCATCCTTTCCTATATTGAAAGCGTGTTCTATAAGGCTTATAGTATAATATGTGTTAAAAGCTTGATTACTACAAAAGATAATATAAAAGATTGTCATCTTTAGTGCATAATATTTTGTGACTACCTCACTAAGCTATATAAGCTTATTTTGTTTGTCTAATTGTGCTCGTAGGAAATCGATCTTGTTAGAAGTGTTCGAGATTACATTTTAGACGTTACAAGTTGCTTCAAACATTATTAGTATAAATGTTCTAAATTCTAAACTCCTATAAAATGGTTATGTAATACATTATGTTGTTATTTGAGTCATGTCGTTTCTGGGCATGGCAGGAGGGGCGCCACCTAAGGCCCGTTTTTTTATATTTAGTATTAAAATCTAATTTTTGTAATAATTATTCTTAAAATCTAATTTTTTAATATTTATTGTAAGGCTCTATTTTTTATAATACTTGTTAATAAAATCCTATTTTTTAACGCTTGTTATTAAGGGTCTAATTTTTTTCAATACTTATTATTAGGGTCCTATTTTTTAAATATTTGTTATTAGGGTTCAATTTTTCCAATATTTGTTATTAGGGGTCTACTATTAAAATTTGTTTTTTCTCAATATTTGTTATTAGGGGTCAATTTTTTTCTCAATACTTGTTATTAGGGGCCTAATTTTTTCTAACATTTGTTTTTGGGACATACTCTTAAAATTTATTTTTTTCCAATACTTGTTATTAGAGACACAATTGTTTTCTAATACATGTTATTAAACACCCAATTGTTTTCTAATACATGTTATTAGAGACATACTCTGGAATTTTAATATTAAGGGTCTAGTTTTTTCACAATACTCCTAAAATTCATTTTTTTAAATATTTGTTATTAAGGGTCTAATTTATTTTCTAATACTTGTTAATAGAGCCTAAATTTTTCCCAATATTTATTATGACATATTCTTAAAATTTAATTTTTTTAATACTTGTTATTAGAGACCAATTTTTTACTAATACTTGTTATTAGTGGCGTACTTTTAAAATTCGCCCTAGGGCCACCAAAATCTCAAAAACGGGTCTGATTTGAGTATAATTTTACGTAATTATAAGCGCTTAGTATAGTTTTAGTGCATGAAAGGTGACGCTATGTTTTAGGTGAATTATGTCCATAAGATGGAGTATTTCAAGTAGATATTGATAATCATTTACCTTTTTATTGTCTTGCATGTTGATTGTTTTTTGTTGGTTGGATAAAATGTCCATGTTTGGTGTTTACTAAACACTACTTTAGTGATGAATTTGAGCATGTCTATAGAAATGCATTGGAATATCTAGAAAGGAAAAAGAAGCAGTTAGAGATTCAAATTGAAACAACGGTATCACTACTGCCCTTATTTAGTATTGGTACGGGTAACTTTGGGTATCGATACCATAATTAAAATAAAAACACTAAACCTAATTTCAGTAGTACTACTGAAAATTAGTATTGATCTCATATCTTAGTATCAATACCCATGTTTGGCTATCGATACTCGGGCATAATACTTCTAAAAAATAGTATTTTGACCCTTGTAGTTTGTTCTACATACATGTTAACTTCTCAAGGTTATAAGTAGGGATGTGCAAAAATATTTAATTCGATCAATTTATCTGATTCAAAAATTTGGATATCTGATCTAATTTTTATTTTCAAATTGAATATACGATCCATTTTTTATTTTTTTGGATCATATACATATCATAATATTTTAAGTTTTGGATTATCCGAAAATCTTAAATATCCAAACATTCAAAATTTCATGGAAATGAATCTTGTTATATTTAGCAATTTTTTCATAAATAGAGAAAGAATAAGTCTATTACGCTCGACGAACATCGCTGAACATCACTAATGTTGAACATTGCAGAACACCATTAAATAACAAGATAATTAGAGAATTTCTTTTCAAATTGGATTAAAGACTCAAATGATAATGAATTTTCCGTTGGTACTTCAAGCTTATTAAATTAAAATTTAGTCCCTGATTTTTTTTAAAAAATTACAAAAATGATCTCTGATCCTAAGAAATGTGTGATTAATCAATTATAAAGTGAATTAAAATTATAAAGAGCTATTGGATTGACATGATTGAATGATCCTTAATTAAATACTTTAAAATGACTTGAAAAACCACATGCCTAAAGGAAGTGTGAACAAAGCTAAAGTTCCTGAAATAATTACATTATTGCTCCCTAAACCTTGTAAAAGTTACAAAAAGATCTTTAATCAAGGAAATCAGTAAAGATAGAAAGCAAAGATAATGGATCTATGTCAACTGAATTAAAATTTAGTCCCTGGTTTTTTAAAAAATTTACAAAAATGATCTCTGGTCCTAAGAAATGTGTGATTAATCAATTATAAAGTGAATTAAAATTATAAAGAGTTATTGGATTGACATGATTGAATGATCCTTAATTGAATACTTTAAAATCACTTGAAAAACAACATGCATAAAGGAAGTGTGAATAAAGTTAAGTTCCTGAAATAATTACATTATTGCTCCTTAAACCTTGTAAAAGTTACAAAAAGATCTTTAATCAAGGTAATCAGTACGGATAGAAAGCAAAGATAATGGATCTATGTCAACATTGATTGATTGTTCGATTGATGTTATAATTTTGTTTGATTTTTTTATTTTAATAATTGTTTGTGATCTTTGATCATGTTTTCGACTAGACCCCTGTAATGATCAAAGAATGAACAAGATTTTTGTTCACTTCAATTTTAAATTCTAAAATTCTAAAACAATATACCTCCTATCTATTTTAATTTTTTTAGTTTAAGCTTTAATTTTTATTTTTTTTATTTAAACTTTAATTTTTATTTTTTTATTGTTGGGATATATAGTAACACTAAAAACCGATTTTTCTTCATTAGCATATCTCCTGTCTATTTTTATTTGTAATGTCCTAAAACCTGATTTTTTCCCTATAAAAACAAAAACAAAATGCAATGATGGGATTTATTTTTAACGACTGTAAGCATATTAACCGGAATATTAATACCACCGTATACTTTAAAAGAAATTTACTGGTTAGGTTGGGTCAATGTCAGAAATGGAATCATCATCAGTAGATACAGATTACAAATCCGATAAATTTCTTTTAAATTTACTTGTTTCTTTTCTGGGGAAAAATATTTGTACTATCAAGCAAATCAAACAAAATAAATCCAAAGAAGCAACTGAAAGAAAAATATATTACATAACAAAGGAAATTACAGAGTTGATCAAGAAGAAAACTTACAATTTCTTAATAAACAAACAAACCGCTAACCATTCTTCGGCAGCTCTCATAATTAATTACTTGTCTTTACAATAGTTGCAATTTTCTTCCCTTTTTTCCCCAGAAAAAACAATTAAAAAAAGAAAAGCACTCGGTAGTCGCACCACAAAATAGAGACTTCCCGATCTCTCTTTCCCCGTCGTCTATTTACAGTGCAGCAAAAGATCGAAAAACAGAAACATTAATATTCACAAAAGTCGGAACCTTGGATTCTGACCACCGATTTTTATATAAAAAATAATCTCCCAAGTAAATTAACACAGAAAGCTGAGTGAGTTTGCCTGAATCCAGTCACTTTACTAGCTCGGATATCCAATCAAGATCAGGATCCAACCCGGTTGATTCGGGTCCATCGAGGGAATTTTCTTTGCTCAGCTATATGTACATCCTCGCCCTCAAGTCTCTTCCGGACTCCCCTCTCCCCATCGCCGGTTCTCCTTCCCAGAGGTCAAACTGGCCTAACCCAGAACGGGTCGGGGTTGACGGAGACCTACAAAACCCGGGCCGTAGAGTGGATCCCCTAGGGGAACCGTAACCCGATCCCATTTGCCGGCCCCAAGAACAAGCGCCGCTCATTTTAGCTTTACCAAGCTGCATGCTTCGCATGGAAACAGCGAGTTCGCTCACCGAGAAATAAGAGTCACTCGGAGACATGGGGGGTGAATCGGAAGGTGGGGATTACGGAGGTGATGCCAAAATGGAAGTGGGTGAAGAAGCAAAGTCTAAACGGTGACGTGCAGGTGAACCGACGTAATCTAACTCACCTGAACTGGATCCATTCCCCCTCGAACTCTGTTGGGGTAAGAGTCGGAGCTGCTCCGGGGTGTGAGCGAAAAAACAGACCCTTCGTTTACAACTGGTACCGTCTTTGCATGGCTGAGTACGGTAACGGGCCGGGTGGAGCCAACACTCGAAAACGCCATGAGCGAACTCACACGAATCGCCTTTCGTGCAGATTCCCTTGCGGAAATCAGGGCAGACCGTTCCAGAGTAGTGGAACTTCCTTGGGTCTCTCCGTTGGGCTTTCTCACCCGGGTGGGCGTACGGACACTCGGTCCAGTCATGTGACCTTCCACGAGCGCACCTCCTCACCTTGAATTCATACATCCGGAAATGGTCACACGAGAATGCATCAACGGGTAAATCCGAGTCCTCAATGAGCGAGTCGGACTCGAAGTCATTTGACGGAAGGTAACGGTGGAGGGCGGAGAGGTAGTCGACGGGGCAGGGGCCAGACGGCGCATTGCAGTTATAGTTAACGGAAGAAAAGCTAGACGTAGAGTCGTTGAATGGGTCCCATGAGGGGATATTGACGGTGGGATTTGGTCGGGTTGGTTCTCCGATCATCATTTTTGGACATCGTTCATTGATTCTAAGAAGAGGAACGGTTCTCTCCGTTATAAACTGCATTTTTAACCCATGGTTGTTCGAGTTAACCGTGGTTAAGTTAAAATCTTCAGCCTACACTTCTTCGATTAAAAATAAATAAGTAAAAGACAATAGATGTGACAAATCTCACGGGCATCCCGTAGCCGTTGATTTCAAGTCATTAGGTATAGCCTTCACTGTTGGCATCAGTGGGTCCCAGGGAATTAGAGATTTGTGCTTATCTCTTTGTGATTGGCTGTGAGAGGAAGACAACAATGTCGGGTTGCTTAATGCTTTGGACCCTGGGGGATATTTTTTTAGAGGAGTTGTCGCTTATCGCGGAACAAACCGAAATAAAATATCGTGAGTTTAGGTGATCCTTAACGGTAGTTTTAGGAAGTTTTTCAATTCAACAATTATTAAATTAAAATTTTCAACAAAAATCATGCTAAATGAAATTACTGAAAACATTCGAGGACAATCTCGAGTAAATTCGGGTTTCTGAAATATTACGTAATGACCACGTAAAATGAAATATTAATGACCACGTTGAAAGTACTAAGAATTTGCATTTTACGTAATGCGGGTTTCTGAATATTCAGTAAATTCGCATCCTACAAAATGTGAATTGCTTTGTACTCGCATTTGAACCGACGCGGGTTCTAGTATAAATAACCCTTACCCCACAAGTAAAATCACACGAAAAAAATTCTCTCTCAATTCCTTCTATAATATTTATGATTCGCGATAATGGAGGGCTCCCTGATAAAGCTGGATCATAAACATATCTTCGAATTTTGGCGAAAAAATGTAAGCTTTATTTATTTATTTTAAACTTTTATTTTCAGTTTTGGTTTGGTTGTATTTAAAAAAAAAAAGCCTGTGTTTTGAAATTGAAATTAAGGTGTGGATGTTAAATATTTTTAGGAGAGGATAGAACGTCGTCTCGAAGTCTTTAACACTCGGATAGCGAATGGACCCGACACGCGTCTAGAAGAATATATTTCGAGGGCTAGATTTTTGCATGTATCCAAAATTATTGGAGGTGCAAATTTGGATGTTGATTTATCAACGCCCTTGTACAGAGGTGGAGGCCGAAGACATACACATTTCACCTTCCGTGCGGTGAGGCGACGATAACCTTGGAGGACGTGTCACATATTCTCGGTCTGCCGGTAGATGGAGAGGCTATTACCGGTCACAGCAGTGGCGTGGCCTGTGTTTTGAGTTGCTAGGGCTGCGCCCGATCGGATGGATGGTGGTGTTGTGTTTTTACAGTGGCTACTAAAAAATTATAGCCATTTATTGGAAGAATTGATGATGGTAAAGAATATTTTTTTCTTAATATTAATGAAAAAATAAATTTTAATATTTTTCTATTGTAGGCATATTGGTCTGGCGAAAGGTCTGAAGGCTATCAGACGGGACATTGAAAATGAATCCGGGAAAGAGGTAAATTTTTGGTGTTTGAATTTAATATTGAATTTGATGTAAATATTTAAAATAAAGTTTATCAAGTTAAGTTATAATTGTAAATTGTACAATTTTTGTGGACACCGTACGCGGATCCGAGTATCCACGAATGCCTCCCGAAATTTTCAAAGAGGACGAAGAGTGCTTGGACGGTGACGGTACCACTCATCTTCTACTCAAAAGTTGAGTGGCATCCGACTGATTGCATCATACAACAGTTTGGTTGCATCCAAAGAATCCCGTCGAACCCTCCAAATTTTGATGAATTACATAGGCTAACGCGACAAAGAAAGCTTGATGTACAATAAATTTAATTGGTTTAATGTTTTATTAATTTGAACGTAGTTTATATGAACAAAGAAACATAAAAAAATTAATATTGCGTGGTAGGTGGATTGGTCGGTGAGGCACGTAGAGTGGATTGCTCAATGGAGGGAAAGAGACCATCCGCGATGGTAGCCTATTCGTGAGTATGTAATATTTGATACGATGGTCAACCATGATTACTTTCCGTGGTACTTGGCAAATGGGAAACCAAATCTTTTGACTCTAGAGGAGCAGGAAGTCGTTATAGAGTGTATGCAACGCAACCGCCTGCGGACTGAACATACGAGGGGGGCACGTTTGACTTCTAGCGCTACTTCGTCGTCGAGGAGAAGAAATGCTTCAGCCTCCTCAGCACCAACACCATTGCAGGTCACCCAACCGATTCGACCACGGCCTTTTACCCACTTGATGCACTCATCATTTCATCCACTGAGTCCGACATAAGGTTTTTTCATGCCTGTTGTCGGTAACCCTTACGGGCCATTTTTGGCGATGATGAGTGGCATGTCGAGTTTGCCTTCAGGCTACGTACCTTTCTATTTGTTTCAACCATGGCCGACTGATTTTGGGCCCAGATTTGTTCAGCAAACACCGCCACAGTCCATATTCTTCAGAAGTGGGCCAGGTGGGATGAGTGGTATGGTTGGAGATGGAAACGAAAATGAGAACGGTGATGTCGATCGAGCTCGGCGTCCACCGGGTTGTGGTACCAGTGGACATTGACATCATTAGTTTAAATTTTTTGTTTTTTTAAAGTTGTATATAATAATTTGAGTTGTAGTTTGTACACAAATATTTATCTAACTTTATAAATTATATTTTGAGTTTTTAGTAGTTCACATTAATTTCTGCGTGGTAGGTATTTTTCATTATATTTTTTCGATCAATTTTGTTCAAATAATTATTTATTGAATCGATAACAAAAGGGACGGGTAGAAAAAAATATTTTGAGTTTTTAATATTTTATGTAAAATTTGCGTGTGAGATATGCATAACTATTTGGAGGAACGAATTTGTATATTCGAAACATAAGCAAATTTTTGAAACTTGCTGGAAGTGAAGTAGCTGACTTGTCAGGGAATCAGAACCAAATTCGCGTCCTGATGAGCGCGAATTAGATGACATGTCAGTGATTCAGAAAATACAAATTTTATCATATAAATATATGTAGTTCATTCGCTACGCAGTGCAATGGACAAAATTAAAGTTATCGATTTTATTGTAATTACTAATGGCAACAAACCACATATCTGGAAAATATTTTAACCAAAAAATTTCCTGGATATTGTGGTTTGTTGGTATTTATAGTTGCATTTATATGATGAGTAGATGTTGGTGGGTTACTAGTTCCGGTGAGATAATTGTTCGATGTTTTTGTTACTCAGGAACGACAACAACAAATCACAATATCCGGGAATCCGAGATCTATTTGAATGGCAGGCATGGGTCTTGATCTTTTGTTCGAGGTTGCCTGTTACATTTTTTTACGCCTCAATATTGGGGGCTAGGTTAAGACCCCCGCTTGTAACCGGAGTCAAAGCCATACCATGGTCGTAAAACAAGATAAGTGGGTAGCATTGGCCATATGACTAGGCTCACAAAATCCACGAAGCATTGTCATCTGCCCACTTCACGAAAACATGTTTAAGGGTACAATACTGGGCTCTAATAGACCTCTGTGCTTGAAGAATACCATCGGTTCTCAACTGTTATGCGGTTGATGAACTGATATACGTTAACAAGGAAGACTACGAGTAAAGCATACCTGAAGCAGTATTTAATAATTTTAGTTATAGTTTGTATAAAAATATGTGTCTAAAATAAATTAAATTTTGAGCATTTAATATTACATATTAAATTCTGCGTGATACATATTTCACATTTAATATTTTCGAACTATTTTGTTCAAATAATTATTTATTGAATTTTTAATAGTTAACATTTAAAAATTTTGCGTGTTAAATATTACAAATTTTTAACGCAGCTGTATATGCGACTACCTCTGAAACTCGGGACCCTCTAAAACTCGCGTCGTGATGAACGGATCTAGAATTTTTTAACGTTCCAAAGTCGCGTCTTGTTGAACGCGAGTTTACTGACACGTCAAGAATCCTGCACTGATTTTGCTTTCTACCAAACGCGAGTTTATTTGTATAAATAGACTATTATTGAAGTTAACCATTCGCTACGCTTTGTAATGAAAAAAATTAAAGTTTTCAATTTTTTTACAAATAAATTTTATGGCTATTATGGTTTGTCGGTATTTATAGTTGCATTTGTATCATGAGTAGAAGATGGTGGTAGGTGAGTTGTTCTAGTGAGATGATTGTTCAGTGTTTTTGTTAAGGATGAACGACAACAAATCACATATCCGGAAATCTGAGGTCTTTTGAATGGCATGCAGGGGTTTTAACATTTTGCCCGAGGCTGATAGTTACGTATTTGCACGCCTCCATATTGGAGGCTAATAGTTTTTACCTCTGAGCTTGAAGAAGAACATCGGTTCTCTACTCTGCTCTAGTTGATGAACTGGGGTATGTTAACAAGGAAGACTACGAGTAAAGCATTCCCAAAGGATTTATTCAGCTCTGGAAGTAAGCCGATATCAGCCTCAAATACCGGTCTAGGATTAAAAAAGAGTAATTGTGCACTTCACGTGTTGTACTAATCATAGCTTGTATGTTTGTAGAATGTTTGTGGTTCATACAATAATAATCTAGACATGTTTCTTTCTTTTATATGTTTCTTTATTATCATGTTTAGGGGTTCATTACGTCTAAAATAAATGAACGAACAGTTTTTTAAAATAAATACGTTACCAAACACCGATTGATTTGCACCACTATAAATAGAACCATCCACATCCTAAAAAACTCACACCATTCCATCCCTTTCACTAAATAGGCTCACTATTTCTCTTAGTTCATTTCTTTCGTTCAAGCTCTATAATGGCTACAAATGTAGATGTTGATTTCCTATCTATTAGGAGACATTCGTGTGATGTTGTTGTCGACTGTACCGATGAACTTGAAGTTGGGATGATATTCACGACTAAGAAAAACGCGAAGGATGCAATTAAGAACTACAACAGACGTCGATCGGTTGTTTCAATAGTGAAAAAACGAGTTTGGATAATTACATTGCAAAATGTGTCAAAAAAGACCACGGATGTAACTGGACGATCCGTTTATCACGAAGGAAGAGGCTGAACAGCGTGTGGAAGATAACAAGATATGACAGACCTCATACATGCTAGTTGTAACTCCTAATGGCATTGAATAAGAAATAGGTTTTCATCTCCACGTATTTTTTATTGTTAACTGTTTGAAAATGTAATCGGCTAATTTGTACGTTATTTATGATGTGATAAAAAGTATGTCACTGTTACCTCTCCAAAAGTACTATTTCTAATGTCAATCTTATAATGCTTTTGATTGTTTTTAGGTGCATTTAGTCGCATTAGGATGATAAAACCATGCATTTGAAAAAAGGGTTTAGAATTATGTCTATGCTAGTGTGAATGGTTGTTTTGTTGGAAATTTTGCAGGTTTGGCATAGGATTTGGCCCAGAAAAGCAACGCAGGAAGAAGTGCCAGAGAGAATGTCGAGTGCTGTTGGCACAGATAGACCAGACAATGCCAAGCACCGGTTGGCAGAGAAGTGAACTTGATGCCATGCCAAGAGGCTATTGGACCCCGAAAAAATAGGGCATGATCAGGCTCCGAAAAGATAGCAATTGGATCAATCTCCGAAAAATAGCGAATAAGATGGTGCCAAGACTGGTTGGCAGCTTCATGCCAAGCTTGGACGCCAAGGCAGCATTGGCAGAATGACGTCAGCCCTAGCCTGATCAGCTCTCATTCAAATTTGGATAAGATAATTATCTCTTATCCCTTGCATTTAAAATTCAAATGAGGAGCTCATCATATCCCTTCCTTGCACGCCTATTTAAACACCAACCGAGGAAGACTAGGGGTGATTCATTGATAGACGATAGAAGTGAGGAGTTGGTGTGCAACGATTGACAACCGGTTGCACCTTGGAAGGGTGGTTCGACCAACTTGGCCGAGAATCCTGGATCTTGAAGGGCTGCATTAATTTATTAGTTGGTGGGAGATGTTTGCATTGAACGTTGTTTTATGTTTTAGTTTTTAATAATAAAATTGTCTTGGTAATGTTTTATCTATTCAGCATACTTTACTGTTTCCTAAATACTATGCCAAGCGAGAGATGGCACTGTTGGCCTATTGCTCCTCAATATCTTAACAGAATTGGGGTGGCAACGATCAAGTAGTTAAATACTAAGGAGAGAAGCTTCGAGAGAAGTCGTTCAAGTAGATGAACTTACTTTGGGAATGAAATCTACCCCTTATGAGTATAGATTGGATCTTAATCAAATTTGTTTATTTAAAAGCATGCACTATAGAGATATAGGGGTTTTTACATGATCAATTTAGGGCAATGACCAAAGAGAGAGGCTTTGCTAATTTTGAATCTGCTCGGCAAACAATGCCAAGACAGGTTGTTATTAATGGCTGGCACGTCATGAATAGCGTGAAAACCAGGCATTCCCTGCCAACGCTCATCATTCATTAAAGCACATTCCTTGCCAATGTCTTACTTTTATTTATTTTATTTTATTCCAATTATTTCCAAAACAAACTTCACAACAAAACAACTTTTACTCAAGGCAAGTACAATTAAAGCAATTGAATTCCAAGTCAATCTCTGTGGGATCGATACTCAGCTTACCAGCTGTATTACTTATAGACCGTGTATACTTGCATGCAAAAGACTTATCTTGGCACTGTTTTATATTTTTCCAACACATATCTTTTGCCCTTTTTGCCAGCATTTCACCTAGAGAGTCTACAAGTTTTTGGCGCCGTTGCCGGGGATTGCAACGGAATTGATTGTTTTCAAATTTTTACTTGTCTTTTTTTACTTTTATTTCTGTTTTTACCCTTTTGTTTTTATCGTTGTATGACCAAAAGCCATCATGTGGTGGACGAGTGGCCATACGATCCAAAAATTGAGAAAACCTTGCGGAGGTTAAAAAGAAGATTTTAAGAGATGCAAAACCAAGGTAATGGGGGGACTGGTGTGGTGAACAATGGAGGAAACCTACTTAATAATGAGATACCATTACCACCTTTTGTCCCAGTTGTTAATGAGAGACCTATTAGAGAATATTCGGCACCAACTATTGATAATTTGACGCCAAGACTTGTTGGCACAGAGGTAAACACTGTCAATTTTGAACTTAAGCCAATAATGATTCACGCTCTGTTGATTGTAGGTCAGTTTGATGGAGCACTTAATGGAGATCCAAGGCAACATCTGAAGCAGTTCATGGAAATTTGCCAATTATTTCAACAAAATGGAGTACCTGAAGATACCGTGAAGCTAAAGTTATTCACCTTTTCCTTGAGAGATAGAGCTAAGGCTTGGCTCAATTCTTTGGCACCTGGCTCAGACACTTCATGGGCAGACCTATGCCATAAGTTCTTGACAAGATTCCAGCCGTCAACACTCACTGCCAAACTACGAGGTGAGATCATTACATTCAGGAGGCTGAGGATGAGACCTTATATGATGCCTGTGAAAGATTTAAAGATCTGCAAAGAAAGTGTCATGTGCATGGATTCCTGAATTGGAATCAAATACAAACATTTTACAATGGATTAAATACACAAACAAGGACTGTTGTTGATGTTTCAACAGCCAGTTTGTTGCTTGACAAGATGTATACCAAGGCTGTTGACATTTTAGAGAGGGTTGCAATCAATGATTTTGAATATCTTGTTGCTAGGCTTGGGACCGGAACTAAAACCAATGGGAAATTTCAGGTTGGTGAACTGACGTCCATCCATGTCGAGATTTCCAACCTTACTAGCATGGTAAGAACGTTGCAAGAAAACAATGAGGCCCGAGGAGTCAAAACATTAGACCCATTTTGCACAATTTGTGGAGAGAATCATCATGTGGATGAATGCCCTGTCAACCCTGAACAGGTAAATTTTGTTGGCAATGTTAATCGTTACTATAATCCTAACTCCAATACTTATAATGCAGGTTGGAGACAACACCCTAACTTAGCATGGGGAAATCAATAAGGTAACCAGTACAATGCCCAGCGCCAGAGTAACCAAAGGCAACATAACAATGCTAAGCCAGCTTTCAATAACAATGGCATGCCAGCATTCTATCAGAATGCCATGCCTCAGAAAGCCCAAAACAATTTCCAGCAAGGGCAGAGATTCAACCAATGAGACACTCTCACAGAGTACATGGAGAGGAATGATGCCACAGTCCAGAGTTTGACAGCGTCAATAAGAAACTTGGAAGTCCAACTTGGGCAGATTGCCAACGCACTCAACAATCGACCCTAAGGAACATTGCCAAGTGACACAGAAGATGTTCGACACAAAGAAAATGAGTAATGTAAAGCCATAACTCTTTGGAGCGGTAAGTAGTGCGAGGTGGAGAAGGCTGCCAAACAGCCAGTTAATTGCCAAATCGAGAAGCTGGTGCCAGCAGATAATCCCAGTAAAGCAAAGAAAGAGTAACCAAAAGCAGATGATGCCAGCACCGATGCCAGACAACAACCGATGCCAAACAGACTAATGCCAGCACTGTCTTGGTAAAGCCAGCAGCACTGGCATATATTTATCTGCCACCACCATTTCCAGCAAGACTTCAAAAGCATAAGCAAGATCAACAGTTTAAGCGCTTCTTGGAGGTTCTTAAGCAATTACAAATCAACATTCTATTGGTAGAAGCCCTTGAGAAAATGCCTAACTATGTCAAATTCATGAAGGACATCCTGTCTAAGAAGAGGAAGTTTGGAGACTTTGAAACTGTTGCTTTGACTGAAGGATGCAGTGCCATGATCCTAAACCAATTTGCCACCAAAGCTGAAAGATCCGGGAAGTTTCACTATTCCCTGTACCATTGGCAACAAATTCATGAGGAAGGCACTATGTGACTTAGGAGCCAGCATCAACTTAATGCCAATGTCAGTTTTTAAGAAGCTTGGCATAGAAGCCAGACCAACCACAGTGACACTTTAGCTGGCAGACCGATCCTATGCACATCACAAGGGTAAGATTGAGGATGTATTGGTAAAGGTAAATAAATTTATTTTTCCAGCTGATTTTATTATTTTGGATTATAAGGCTGACATTAATGTCCTGATTATTTTGGTAGACCTTTTCTTGCTACGGGTAGGGCTTTGATTGACGTTCATAAAGGGGAACTAATAATGCGCATGAATGACCAGCATGTTACGTTTAATGTGTTTCAAGCTTTGAAATATGCAGATGAGCCTGATGAGTGCCAAGCAGAGGAGATGATAGAGTCCATTTACACTTTGGACACGACACAATTATGCTAGGATACAGAATATGATGCCAACAATTTAGATGGCATAGCTGATCTGTTTGAGGAACCAGAAGAACCAGTCTTGGATGCTGAGGAGACGAGTTATTTTAAGCCACTACAATTGGCCGATAGAGAAATAAAGCACCTAGACCATCAATTAAAGAGCCACTAGTGTTGAAACAGAAAACATTGCCAGATCACTTGGAGTATGCTTATTTAGGTGAACACTCAACTCTGCCAGTGAACATTGCCACTGGTCTCACTAATGATCACGAGGAAAGATTGTTGGCAATATTACGCAATTATAAGCAAGCATTAGGATAGACTTTGGCAGACATCAGAGGTATTAGCCCAACCATTTGCATGCACAAGATTATCTTGGAGGAGTACCATGGAAAAACCATTAAAGGCCAAAGACGGCTAAACCCAACCATAAAAGAGGTAGTAAAATAGAGACCATAAAATGGCTTGATGCCGGGATTATTTATCCCATCTCTGATAGCTCTTGGGTTAGCCCAGTGCAATGTGTGCCAAAGAAGGGTGGCATGACCGTGGTACAAAACAGTAAAGCTGAGTTAATCCTCTCCAGAACTATCACAGGATGGAAAGTGTGCATGGACTATAGGAGGCTGAACAATGCCACAAGGAAGGACCACTTCCCATTGCCATTCATTGACCAGATACTAGACAAGTTGGCAAGTAAAGCTTTCTATTGTTTTTTGGATGATTATTCAGGTTATAATCAGATTGCCATTGCCCCTGATGATCAAGAGAAGACCACGTTCACGTGCCCTTATGAGACGTTTGTGTTTAGGAGAATGCCATTCGGCCTATGTAATGCACTGGCAACGTTTCAACGTTGCATGATGTCTATTTTTTCGATATGATCGAGCACAACATGGAGGTATTCATGGATGATTTCTCAGTGTTCGACAAATCATTTGAGGAATGCCTTCAGAGTTTAGAGCAAGTCTTGAAGAGATGCATAGAGACAAACCTAATTTTGAACTGGGAAAAATGTCACTTCAAGGTGAAGGAGGGCATTGTTCTCGGGCACAAGGTAACTGAGAGAGGGTTAGAGGTTGATCAAGAAAAAGTTGAGGAAATTAAGCAATTTCCACTACCAACGAGTGTCAAAGGTATAAGGACTTTTTAGGACATGCCGGTTTTTATCGGCGTTTTATTAAAGACTTCTCAAAAATTGCTAAACCTTTATGCTTGTCGTTAGAACATAATGCCACTTTTGCCTTTGACGATTCTTGTTTGAAAGCATTTCAGGAGCTTAAAGAGAAGTTGATCAATGCTCCTATAGTTGTCGCACCAGATTGGAATGAGCCCTTTGAACTCATGTGCGATGCCAGCGATTATGCCGTTGGAGCAGTCTTGGTACAAAGACGTGGCAAGGTTTTCTATGCCATCTACTATGCTAGCCGGACCTTGAACGAAGCACAACTGAATTACTCTACGACCGAGAAAGAATTTCTTGCGGATGTATTTGCTTTTGACAAATTTAGATCTTATTTAATTGGTAACAAAATTATGGTTTTTACAGATCATTTGGCATTGAAGTATCTATTGGCAAAGAAGGATGCCAAGCCCAGACTAATTCGGTGGATGCTCCTACTTCAAGAATTCGATATTGAGATCCGAGACAAAAAGGGTAGTGAAAACCTAGTAGCTGACCATCTCTCGCGACTAGAGCATCATCTTGAAGATGGTAAGACCAATGTTATAAGAGATGAATTTTTTGACGAGTATTTGCTTGTAGTTAATGTCGTGCCATGGTATGCTGACATTGTCAACTACTTGGTAAGTAACATTCTGCCACCAGACTTGGCATACAATGCCAAGAAGAGGTTCTTACGGGAAGTTAGGCAATACTATTAGGACGAGACAATATTGTTCAAACCGTGTATCGACCAAGTAATCTGCCGGTGTGTGCCTGAGGATGAGCAGCAAAACATATTACATTTGTGCTATGCCGCACCGTATGGTGGTCACTTTGCTGGGGTAAAGACTGCTGCCAAGGTGCTGCAGTCAGGATTCTTTTGGCCCACACTCTATAAGAATGCCCACGAGTATGCCAGGGCATGTAATCGATGCCAATGGACAGGGAACATCTCTCGCAGACACCAACTACCTCTCCAAAACATTATGTCTGTTGACTTATTTGATATATGGGGGATAGACTTTATGGGTTCTTTTCTACCCTCATTCGGTAATGTATATATTCTTGTGGCTGTTGACTATGTATCTAAATGGGTAGAGGTTGTGGCCCTACCAACAAACGATGCCAAGGCCGTTGCCAAGTTCTTGCACAAAATTTTTTTACTAGATTTGGCGCCCCTAGGGTGATTATTCATGATGAGGGCACCCATTTTAAATGTAATCTAATCTCTAAAGCTTTGTGTAGGTATGGTATACAACATAGAATTTTCATGGCATATCATCCACAAACAAACGGGCAAGTCGAGATTTCAAATAAGGAGATTAGCAACATTCTAGAGATGACTGTTAATCCATCAAGGAAAGACTGGTCCTTGAGACTAGATGAGTTCTTGTGGGTTACAGGACTGCATTTAAAACTCCTTTGGGTACGTCACCATTTCGACTTGTTTTTGAAAAACCATGTCATCTACCAGTGGAGCTTGAGCATAAAGCCTACTGGGTCATAAGAACACTTGGCATGGCATGAAGAGCTGCTGGAGAAAAAGGGTTGCTAGACCTAAATGAATTAGAAGAATTTAGAAAACAAGCCTATGAGAATGCCAGGATATATAAGGAAAAGGAAAAGCACTGGCATGATATTAGGATAATGCCAAGACAGTTCGAGGTAGGCCAACGTGTTTTGTTATTCAACTCACGGCTTAAGTTGTTTCCAGGGAAACTCAGATCAAGATGGACAGGTCATTTTGAAGTTGTAAGACCCTATGCTCATGAAGCTGTGGACATCAAGAACTTGAAGACGAGAGAAATCTTTAAGGTAAATGGCCAACGTTTAAAGCACTACATGGAAGGTGATCAGAACAATGCCAATGAGGTGATCCTCTTGGCAGAGGTAACATGAAAACACCATCAGGTTTGAACTTTGGTCAATATTAGGATATATATTTTCTTTGTTTTTAGGTTTCAAGTTTTTTTAGTTTTTCTTTCTTTTAAATTTCAAGTTCTTATTCCCTTACTGTGTTGAAACGTTTCCTTTGAGTTGCGCAGATTCATTATGCCATAAACCATGCCAGGAACGATGTTAGGGGCAAAGCCAAAAACGATGCCAGGATTGTTTGGTAGGAGCTGATATCCCAATAGAGAAGTCTGCTAGACCTAGTGCCAGAATAGTTTGGCATGTGGCGGTGTTAAATTTGGAAGAATGAGAAAAACCCTAGCTTGACCGGCCCATTCAATAAGAGAGAGTATTTTTTCTTTTAACCTTAAACCCTAGCTGCCCAAAATTTGGGTTGGAAATTAAATTCAAATCAATTATCTTTTCACTCCAATCCTTACCCTATCATATCACCTATCACCTTATCACTTCATTCTTATTACTCACCCCTTTAAAATTAATTCTTTTTATTCTTCATCGTTATCTCTAATTACTACTCCCATTAAAATACTCAATCGACCCAACCTTTCATCTTCTTACCCTACCTAGTTAAAATAACCAAAACTCTCTCTTACTTTTTACTTTTCTTTTCGACAAGCAAGTACCAAAACCCAATTCGTCTCTTCTTCTTCATCTTTGGTCAACACCGCTTCATATTCCTTCAACGATTTCAATGGCTTCTTCCTCTATGTCCTTCAAGCGATTCTTCAAAAATGAGATTTAGAAAAAGTTTGAATCCAATTTTGCCTCTAGAAATTTTTGCTATGATAAGCACTTCCACCTCAAAAACAGAGGCGAACAATGGCTTCCCTCCAAAAGTCATGTCTACGATTAACTTGCACAAATGTACTCAGATCTGCCAGCAAAAAGGGGAGATTTATGCCACCATCGTCCAAGAATTCTATGCACCTTGTGACCAAGGATTCGTCATTCTTGATTATTAGAGGTAAATGTGTTCGTTTTGATGAAGGGTATATTAACAATATGTTTAAGTTAGATGGTGCAGATGATGAGTATTTCGAGTACGCTGACTCAATGAATGCTGCTAAGAGAAAGAGGCTGCTGGCATATCTATGTGAGCCTAGCACGGCATGGACAATGTCATCCAAGGGCCACCGTATGGTGAAGAGGCTGGCAGTGGAGCCCCAATAGAGAGGATGGAATCATTTTCTCAATGCGAATCTTATGCCCACATCCTATAATGAGACCGTGTCGAAAGAAGGGATGATCATGTTGCACTTATTGTTATGGGGCGCAAGATCAATGTTGGCAAGCTCATTATTGAGGAAACTTACAAGTGTGCAGCGAAAGGTACTGGCCGCTTGTTTTTCCCTTTGTTGATTTCTAACGTTTGCATGCTCCATGATGTACCAAGGCTTGATACGGATAAAGGGCAAACGATCAAAGGAACAACAATTACTGCTGCTATATGGAGGAATCTTGTTACTACCGAGCCCAAGGACAGGGGGAAGGGGAAGGCAATGGCACCCATGCCAAAGCCCAAGGAGTTAAAGGCCACGCCAGCAACCATGCTAGAAACTGTGCCAGACAGTTCATTGGCAATGTTGTCCCAAATTCACCAACGTCAGGAGATTATTCTCCAAAAGCTGGAAAAAGCTGAGGAGCTCAATGCCAAGATGCGACATTATATCCAGGCCAGGGATATTGTATTCAAGGAGGCTCTTACAAAATTGTCAACTAATTTTGTGCCAGAATTTCCAAACTTTCCTGCCGAGCCCTCTGCCAGCGACAATGCCATGTCAGCTAGTCTAGTTCATACCTCGTCCGATGCCATAGTCCCGTTGTCTCCAGTTCAAGTTGAGTTTGCCAGTTCTGATTCTTCATCTGAATCAAAGGAAACCAAAGCCAAGTCAACCAAAGTCAAGTCGCCAGTGACACATGCTTTACACACGCCATCTGATGCCACTGATGCATCTGCTGCATCGGAGCCTACCAAGGAAAATAAGGGAGTTGGAGCCTCCACTGCTGCTTTAAAATCAAGCCTGAAAAGAAAGAAGCACATGGCCCTAGAACGTGGGCTATTTGTGAGAAGAAAAACCTTTGCTGCACGGTAAATAGTCTCCGAAGGGGAGTCATCTTCTTCCTAAACTTCTTTACATTTCATTACATTGCATTTACATGATCATGCATTTTTTATTTTTTCTGTTTTTCTTGTATATATATGTTGTTTCATGCATTGGGGACAATGCACATCTTGGGTTTGGGGGTGTGCATTTCTTCACATTTATGCTGTGCATTTCAAGTTTAATTTTCTGTTGCCATGCCATTTAGGTCATTTAGGATAGATGCATACCGAACCACTAAATTTTTTTTTGCCTCGGTTTAATCTTGAAAAATGTTAGTATTTATTAGGCAAGTATAATTTGATCTAGTTGTTTGTCCAATGAGGACATTTAATTTTTTGTTGTCATGTCATGCCAGCAGAGTAGTATGACAGGTTAGCTTGGCAATTGATCTCTAGTTTAGGGAATTGAAACTTCACTTTACACGTAGTATGTATCTAGTTCCTTAGCAAACTTAGACTTTTTAAAACTATGCTCAGATTTTAAAAAAATGATGTCAGGGTAAAAGAAAATAATAAGGCAGCAATGTTCCGCCAGGGCAATAAAAAATGACACCTCTACTTAGGGATAATAAGCTACTTGGGGCTTCGTGGTTTGCTCCCTCTTAGTTCTCAAATCCAAAACCTTAGAGTATAAGTTGAAGAGAAAGCCTAGTGATGTTTAGATTAAGGTGGGGATTCGTGGTATGTTCCCTCTTATCTCTCACGCTAAATAGTGTCACGAAGCAAGCTTAAATTAATGCCAACAGAAGCCCTTGGCAAGAAAAAAATGATAAAAACAAGAATCTGAGTTTAGGAAGTAAAATTGGCTAAGGGAGTGAAAGGACACTCGATGCATATTGCCTACACATCATGCACTCTTCACGAACTTAGACTAGAGTTATATTGTTGCACTTGAATTACTACCTGCTTGGCATTAGTGCACTGAGATACTAAGGACAGAAATAGAGCCAAATTCTGCTTGCCAGCATGTGTTGGCATTCAACCAAAATTTTTCCGAGGTAATATTTTCGCAGTTTTTGTTTTTATTTTGTTTGCATTACCTGAGGACAAGCAATGAGTTAGGTTTGGGGGTGTTACCTCTCCAAAAGTATTGTTTTTAATGTCAATCTTGCAATGCTTTTGCTTGTTTTTAGGTGCATTTAGTCGCATTAGGATGATAAAACCATGCATTTGCATAAGGAGTTTAGAATTCTGTCTATGTCAGTGTGAAGGGCTGTTTTGTTGGCAATTTTGTAGGTTTGGCATAGGATTTGGCCCAGAAAAGCAGCACAGATGGACCAGACAATGCCAAGCACCGGTTGGCAGAGAAATAAACTTAATGTCATGCCAAGGCTGTTGGACCCCGAAAAATAGGACATGATCAGGCTCCGAAAAGATAGCAATTGGATCAATCTCCGAAAAAATAGCAGATAAGATGATGCCAATAGTGGTTGGCAACTTTATGCCAAGCTTGGACACTAAGGCAGCATCGGCAGAATGACGTCAGCCCTAGCCTGATCGGCTCTCATTCAAATTTGGATAAGATAATTATCTCTTATCCCTTGCATTTAAGATTCAAATGAGAAGCTCGTCCTATCCCTTCTGTGCATGCCTATTTAAACACCAACCGAGGAGGACTAGGGGTGATTCATTGATAGACGATCGGAGTGAGGAGTTGGTGTGCAACGATTGACAACCGGCTGCACCTTGGAAGGGTGGTTCGACCAACTTGGCCAAGAAGCCTGAATCTTGAAGGGTTGCATCGAGAAACCCATTCTAGCCCATTCTCTCTTTCAAGTTATTTTATTTTGTTTTTAATGATGATGTATTTCGAAAATGTTTGTGGGTTGTTGGTTAAATCCCTCACCATGAACTAATTTAATAATTGGAGGGGGATGTTTGCGTTGAACGCTATTTTATGTTTTAGTTTTTAATAATAAAACTGCATTGGCAATGTTTTATCTATTCGGCATACTCTACTGTTTCCTAAATACTATGCCAAGAGAGAGCTAGCACTATTGGCCTATTTCTCCTCAATATCTTAACAGACTTGGGGTGGCAACGATCAAGTTGTTGAATACTAAGGAGAGAAACCTCGAGAGAAGTCGTTCAAGTAAATGAACTTACTTCGGGAGTGAAATCTACCCCTTGGGAGTATAGATTGGATCTTAATCAAATTGGTTTATTTAAAAGCATGCATTCTAGAGATATAGAGGTTTTTACATGATCAATTTAGGGTAATGACCATCGAGAGAGGTTTTGCTAATTTTGAATCTGCTCGGCAAACAATGCCAAGACATGTTGTTATTAAAGGCTGGCACGACATGAATAGAGTGAAACCCAAGCATTCCCTGCCAACGCTCATTATTCATTAAAGCACATTCCTTGCCAACGTCTTGTTTTTATTTTATTTTATTCCAATTATTTCCAAAACAAACTTCACAACAAAACAACTTTTACTCAAGGCAAGTAACAATCAAAGCAATTGAATTCCAAGTCAATCTCTGTGGGATCGATACTCAGCTCACCAGCTGTATTACTTGCAGACCGTGTATACTTGCACGCAAAAGACTCATCTTGGCATTGTTTTATATTTTTCAACACATATCTTTTGCCCTTTTTGCCAGCATTTCACCTAGAAAGTCTACAGTCACGTTAGTATGCAATTTAAATAGGTTAGATGTAAAAAATTATATTAACGAAATGTAGTACAAGATTGTTAATTGAAAATAAGTACACCAATATTATATTAATAAGCCTCGTTAAAATCTAGGGAAATGAATCATATTCGCTGGCGTCGTAGTTGGTACTAATGTCTGATGTTAAGTTTAGTTCCTCAATTATTTTTTCCTTCTTCTGTCGTCTCCTATAATTTCGTGTAGAGACCGCATCCTCATCTTGAGAATGGGGGACTGTTGACGCAATGGTTGATGAACTCCACTCTTCATCAAATTCTACTCTAAGCTCATTGTCTGTACCCTCTGCATATTTGTATGACCGAAACATCTTACGCATATCCTTATAATTGAATAGTGTTAGCATGTAGTGTTTTTCTGGCTCAGGCTCATTGACTGGCACTTTGACACGCAAGGCAGACATTTTGGAGCATGTCGCTTCTTCACTAACTCGTTTTGAAATCAAATCAAACAACTTATTTTTTGTGATTTTCTCGTTAAAAGAAGTATAAAAGTAGGTTCCATGAAAGAAAACAGTAGCAGAAAAACGCGCCATATTTGCTATTAGTATGTTATGTATGCAGGAAAAGTGTAAGCCTTATAACTAGCAAAACTCGCGTTTTACGAAACGCGTATTCAACTTTAATATATTCGCGTTGATCAGGACGCGAATTTCACTAACATTGCAGGTCTTCTGCAAAAGCCTGCAGAACTCGCGTTTCCTGATGAACGCGAGTTTCACGTACCATGTCAGTCTTCCCTGCAGAAATATCACCTCATACAGAATCCCGCTTTCTGAATGTAAAGCCTATTAAAAGGATGACCAACACCATAGCGTTGCTTCATAATTTTCTATAAAAAAAAGTTATGTATTATAATAGCATACAAAAATGGCAAAAAGACTTGTTACAGTTGTATACTACGACGGTGAGATGATCCTTGATGCCGAAATCGGTGTCATATTTCGGTCCAACAATACTATTTTACTTCAGATTTCGAGGGGAGTAACGTTTGAAAGGCTAAAATGAATGCTTTCGAGGAAGGTTCCACTTGCTTCTGGGAGGGATATTCATTCAATAAAGTATCGACTACCTTCTTATTTAGATCCATTGTATTTCGTAATATTCGATGTTCTCGACGATAAAGGTGTACAACTGATGATAGAAAGCCATACCCAGTATTCCATGGGATGGGACCTTAATCTCTTTGAAATATTTTCTGAACAAAATGTTAGAGGCAACACTGTGGTTCCAAATTGGCTGCGCGCAAATCCTGACTTCGACCCAAATGCTCATAGCCCCACATCAAGTTTGCGATAGAGATTCAACTTACTAAATATGAGTGATGACCAACCAGCATCATCGTCTGCATCGTGGCCAAGTCATTCTTGCGTAGCAAGGTTTGACTTAAACCTGAACCTGCCACCAGCCCAAGACTCAATGTACAATCCATACAGTGGACGTGTCGAGCCACCATCATCTACGATGATGTTCTCCCATGAAGAGTTCAATCCATTCGATGATTTTTCAGCTAAAAGGCACTCAATTTATATCCCTACTGAGTCAAATGTAGATGATCTCTCAGTCGGATGATACTCAACTTATATACTTGGTGCCGGCCCATCATCATCCACTATGTCGTCCTACCTAGAAAAGTTTATCTTGGGGGATATTGAATATAGGCCGCATGACTGCTCTAGTGAACAGGCTAGCGCTTCATAACCTAGCAGGGTACAAGTTGTTGATGAAACAGAACTATACAGCTTTGACGAGTATAATTCTGATGAAGAACCACTTAAGGAGGTCGGGCCAAATGGTGACGAGATGGGATTATTTCCAGAAGAACCAATAGACATTGACGAGCCCATCAGTATAGAGGATGATATGAATGATGATGTAGAAGAAGAAACATACGAATATGCGCAACCAGAACCTGTGGATATGGTTGCCCAACGCGGTTACACTACAACAGGCACTAGTTATTCTTACTACGAACCACCATCCCACTTAACTACTGTGGATATGGAAGGATTTAACTCTATGAAATTTCTAGAATTCCCACAGTTAGAGAATTACACTGAACGAAATGAGGGAAAACTGCATCTTGGAATGGTCTTTAGTACAAAAAACTGGCAGTAGCTACTATTAAGCATTACAACATACGCAGATCAATTACTTCTAGCGTTAGAAAAACTAAAGCCGACAAATATATTACAGAATGCCCTCACAAGTATGAGAGATGTAACTGGATGGTCCGTGTATCTCGATTGAAAATGATGAATAACCTATAGAAGATAACCAGATATGACGGACCTCATACATGCTCCGTCAGAAGCCTGAGTCAAGATCATCTAAACTTGGATGTACACGTGCTTTGTGATCATATCCTTCCACTCGTGAAAGCTAATCCACGCGTATTTGTGTCCTTATGTATAGCTTCTATTAAATCTCATTTCACGTATACAGTTAAATACGATAAGGCATGGCATGTCAGATATCGCCAGTGGAATAACTATATGGCCAGTGGGAGGAATCATACAACGAGTTACGAACATGGTTGAAGCTAATGAAAAAATACAACCCAGGAACAGTCGTGGAACTAGAGACAACGATGTCATACTACAATGATCGGGTTGTTCCTGGGGCATGCCAATTTTTTTCCTATTTTGGACATTTCCACAATACGTTAAGGCTTTCCGCCACTGCAAGCCAATGCTACAGATCGACGAAACTTTCTTGTATGGCAGATACACACAGATTTTACTATTGGCAATTGCATAAGACGAAAATAGAAAATGTATCCTACTCGCATTCGCACTTGTTGAAAAGGAAGATATCCCTTCCTGGACATTTTTCCTCACCAACCTATGTAGACATGTCCTGCAACGTGTTCTATGTGATAAATTAGACGGGATATGTATTATTTTTGACAAAGGTGGAGGGATTTAAGGATCAATCACGCAATTAGGACCGTCTTGGGGACCTCCATTTATTCATCATAGGTACTGTTTGCGACACATTGCTGCTAATTATTACTAGCGGTACAAGAATGATTATGAGCGTATAATGGTTCTTCGTATGGGAAAGCCTTTCACTATCAAAATTATTAATTAACATGCCTTTTATTATTATTTCTTATTAAGTATTCAATCTTTTATGGAATAGGCAACACACACCGAGATGATGAGTTTGATGAGCTGTTAGAGGAGTTCAGGGTAAGAAATTTAACTGGATATAATTATCTTGTTGACATCCCGAGGGAGAAATGGCTTCACTGTTATAATGGGGGGCATCGATATGGCCACATGACAATGAACTTGGCTGAGGCGATCAATTCGTCTCTAAAGGGAACACGTCATTTACCTATCACATCCGTTGTCATGGACACATATTATCGACTAGCCACCCCTTTTGCAACCCTGGGAAAACAAGCAATGAACTGGATAGAAGGTGGCCACAAGTTCCATCCAGATCTCCTGCAAAAACTTTAAATATCCATGTCGCACGCAAATGCGATGGGTGCTATATGCTTCTCCCGTCACGAACACCGCTTTTAGGTTAGTGAATATTAGTGGCTGGTCAAAGGCATCATGCAGAACAATTACGTTGTTAACTTACAACGAAAAATATGTGACTACGGACGTTTTCAAACTTTTAAGTACTCGTGTGCCCACGCATTCGCTACATGTCCATCTATTCATTTCGACGCAATAACACTCGTTAATCTGGTATACCGACTTGAAAACGTATTAAAGGTATGCCAAAACGAGTTTCCTCCAATCGGAAATGAACACGATCATCCATTAGTTGACGATGAACATAAGATAGTGCTAGATCCTTCCCTACGACGCAAGAAAAAAGGTCGTCCGCGCTCAACTAGGATTCATTGTGCCAAGGATATGGTTCCAAGAAAATGGACAGGCCAACCTAGGCTGTGTACTAAATGTAGGAACCCTGGACACGATAAGAGAAAATGTCCTCTTAGTATAGGGCCTCGAATCAACTAAGTACTCTTCTAATTGTAATGTTTAGATATTAAATAAAAGGGTTCCATAGCATTTTATGGTCTTCAAACTGTAAAAAATAAATAAAAAGATCGGATAAAATACACCAAAATCAAATTATACATACCTATCGACTATTTCTTTCCATTTCTTCATGATATCAAAAATCACGCCATAGCATTTTCAACGCGATTTTTAGAACCCGCTCGGATACATTTCACTCCCCGATTTCTGGACTATTGTAACAATATGTTCTCCTATTAAGATGTAAAAGTTCAATAACTAGACAAAATATCACCCGTCGTAGGCCAAAATTAATGTCTTAGAAACATGCCTACCGACACTAGTTTTCCTGTTATTCATGCTCAGAAACAAGGCAACATAGCGTTTTTAACGCAATTTTTAGTAGATTTCGGATGCCATATAATGGATGATTTTTACGCCGCTTTACAGAGATAAATTTATACTACGACCTCGATGCTCAATAACAAGAAAAATCATCTCCCAGCACAGTCTAAGTTCTCCTGAAACATGCCTGCCGACACTATTTTTCCTGTTATTCATGCTTAGAAACAAGGCAACATAGCGTTTTTAACGTAATTTTTAGCAGATTTTGGATGATATATACTGGATGATTTTTAAGCCGATTTACAAAGACGAATCTATACTACGACCTCGATGCTCAATAACAAGAAAAACCATCTCCCAACACAGTCTAAATTCACCTGAAACATGCCTACCGACACTAGTTTTCTTGTTATTAATGCTCAGAAACAAGGCAACATAGCGTTTTAACGCAATTTTTAGTAGATTTCGGATGCCATATAATGGATGATTTTTACGCCGCTTTACAGAGACGAATCTATACTACGACTTCGATGCTCAATAACAAGAAAAATCATCTCCCAGCACAGTCTAAGTTCACCTGAAACATGCCTGCCGACACTATTTTCCTGTTATTCATGCTTAGAAACAAGGCAACATAGCGTTTTTAACGTAATTTTTAGCAGATTTTGGATGATATATACTGGATGATTTTTAAGCCGATTTACAAAGATGAATCTATACTACGACCTCGATGCTCAATAACAAGAAAAACCATCTCCCAACACAGTCTAAATTCACCTGAAACATGCCTACCGACGCTAGTTTTCTTGTTATTCATGCTCAGAAACAAGGCAACATAGCGCTTTAACGCAATTTTTAGCAGATTTCGGATGCCATATACTGGATGATTTTTACACCGCTTTATCGAGACGAAACTATACTACGACCTAGATGTTCAATAACAATACAAATCATCTCCCAACAATGTGTAAATTCACCTAAAACATGCCTACCGAAAAAACTTTCCTCCTCTATATCACTACAAATTCGCGTTCTGCTGTACGCGAGTTACTTTATCCAATTAAAATAACCACTGATATAAAAAGCGGCGCCACATCAGATATTTATTGCGTTTTGGTCAAATGCAAATTTGGAATACGCGCTTGTCAAAACGCGAATTTTTCCTATGTGTACCGAATGGAGGTATTTTTCCAAATGTAATATAATGGGGGTAGAATTTCGTTTTTTTCCCAAAAGGAAATATTGAAACAATAAAACCTTCGTTTTAATGATCAATGAAAGTGTTGCATATGAAATAACAAAATAAATATGTTACATTAAATATAAATAAATAAAATATCAAAATATATAAGTGATAAAGATTGTCTAAAATCAAATCAAAATAATATTAATTGAAAGTTCTAAAAAAATATTTATTATTCTATCTGTGATTAAATGTTAATTATATTTAATATATTATATACTATAACTAGGATTAGATAGCAAATCAGATGAAATTTACGGCTGATATTAATGCGGCAGGTACACGTAGGAGGAGCAGTAGAATCCAAAATCTCCTCGATCTATGGAAACAAACGGCTGTGATGGCACCACGTCCGGATCAGGTCTCATAAACGGACAAAAGACCGACCACATGATCCGTACGAATAAAATAACCCCATCTAACAGAAGTTCGTACGACGACACGTATTACGGATCACGTGACATGAACCACTACCAGGAGTCAAAGAATATGGGTGCACGTGGTTGGTGGCACAGTGATGAGGCGGCTGTAAAGCTTTGGTCCTGCGACTGAGGCCCGGTGGAGGAGATGCATACGCGTGGTATCCAATATGGACTATAGCCTCGGCTTTTGATCCCTCGAGATCCCCATGATCTTGCCTTCTCCCTTTCATTTTATATGCATATAATCTTGAGATCTTTACTTGCAGGGGTGTATATTCCATCCAATCGCAAAAAAAATTAATTTAGTAAAGTTATAGACTTTAATATTTTATAATTTAAATGTTATTTAAAAATTTTAAATTAAGCTGAATTTATGAAATTTGAATTAAATTATTCGAGTTTTTATTAAAGTTTAATTTTAAATATTTATATTATTATAGTAATAATTAGTTTCAATTTAAACGAATTTCTATAACCATATACAATACATAAATATATATAAGGACGAATTGAGAGACTCGACTCGAACATAAAAATTAATTCACTAATTACTAAAAATTTTAAGTTATTCAAATTATTCGATTTTTATTTTATAATTCAAACTTTATTTGAATTTTTTTGAATCGAATCAAGAAATGTCGAGTATTTTTATATCCAATCAAGTTGAATAATATAATTTTTCCAGTAGAATTTAATTTTTTTTATCTATATTACCGGTAATGTTGGAGCTACCACGAACATAAGTCAAGCACAAAGACGAAGAAATCGAAGACACATAGAAGAAGAAAATAGAAGTCCCAAAGGATTTTTATTCTCAAACTCTACGTAGAGAAGAAAACCTAGCACAACAGGTTTTTACCCCAAATTCGAAACGACAATGTTATCTCTATTATCAAAACTACGCGTTTAAAGCGCTAGAAATTGAGTAAGTAAATTTAGCAGGTTGGCCAAGTTATTTATCTTTATTTTCTCACATTCTCTTAAGTCTTAAGTTCTAGACCTATTAAGAACACCTCATTTCTTTCTGTGAGTCATGTATCATCATTTTTAACATCAATTCTATCTAAATGATTAATCAAGCATAATTTCGCTCAAAACACCAAACTAATATACATTTATGAGTTTCAAGAAGCACTTCAAAGTTCAAAGTGTACTACATTGCTCAAGAATCCTAGAATGCAGCCCCTTGCCTAGCTTTACACGTTTTCTCATTTATTTATTTTTCTTAGCATTAGATGATTTTCTATCTTTTTTCACTAATCAAGAGAGTGTAAAATGAATTACTACACTTGTGTGGGAGATTAATAAATTACAACACGTTTTTCTCCTTTCTCTTAATTTTGGAAAAAAAATATTCAGTTTTTTTCACTAATCAAGAGAGTGTAAAATGAATTACTACACTTGTAGGAGATTAATAAAAATATGTAAAACAACATGATAACCTAAAAATGAGATTTAATCTACTAAGTAAACACAGTTTCTCAAAACTCTCATAAAACCTCAAATAAACCTCTGATCACATTTCTTTTCAACTATTCTAATCTTGTCTTGAAGGTATTAGAGTGTGGAATATCAATCTAACCTTCACTAATCCCAGATGGAAGTATAGAAGAATAAAGATTTGATTTTTTTTAAAGCAAAATCACAAAGGCTTGATGAAGAAGAAGGAATGAGATGATTAAGGTTTTCTTCTATGCTCAGCAATGATTTTCTTCTCCCTCCCCTCTTGCACGTATAAACAAGGCCAATTAAGAGGGTTAACATCCAATTTTTCATTAATGGTTAAATTCTATCATTGGTCCTTCAACTCTCATACTTTCATAAAAGTGGCACATTTAGCCCAATGATATCCTTAAAGGCCTAAACTTGACTCAATTGATCTAAATACCCAACTAAGTCATAAAGTCCAAGATTCGAGCCAACACTAACTCATTGACTTAAAAATTTAGATCGTTATACTGAGCTTGGCCTAACATAACCCACTCAAATTATTCATTTTCCTATTTGAAATTGGTAAAATATTAAAAAAACTGTTTATATTAATATATATGTCATTTAAAATATATATATTTAGAATGATTAAAATTCTATCCAGGTCGAGCCGGACCAACCCTTGATCTAATATCTTGCTCTTATAAAATATATTATAGGTCGAGTTAGACCGGGTGAGCCACTTGGAAAATGAATCATGTTTTTGTATTCATGATTTTTTTGTTTGTTGAAAGTATTGTGGATTTATATAAAATTTACATATCGATTTTGTTATTATATATATATTTATGTCATCGACAATTCTTACTTGTTAATGGTAATTTATATTACATTTTTTAAAAGAAAAAATAAGACACATCCCACAATTAAAAAGAGAGCAGAGATTTTAATTTTTAGAGCCAACCTTATTAAAATGGATAATCATGATTCATGAATCCCTATCTTAACATTGAAATGAAAGAGAAAGATACTGAAATTATATATTCGCGTCACATTTATTTTATTTTTCTAAATGTCCTATTTAAATTTTAATTTTTTTATTTCCCGAAAGGATATTTTCTAATATGTTTTATTATAGTCTAATAGTTATATTTAAAAATAGTTTATATTTATATAAATTTTATTTTATTATAAATTAATATTATTGTAAGATATTTTCATTTTTATATAAAATTAATGTTTTGACTGTTTGTATCATATTATTCAGGAATCTCGAGAAGGCACGGCAATGATGAGATTAGGGGATGGTCTGAGCGTAGGCCGACATGGAAACAGAGGGGCCCATTCAATGGGTCAGAAATAACACTTGGCCCATCTCCTTCATAATTATTTGTTTTCCTTTCTGTCTTTCAACTTTATTATTTTTTGAGAAAATATGTCATATATGACGATAAAAATAAAAATTTTTACAAGCGCCTTAAATTTAAAATTTATGAAACCGATATAAGGTATAAGAATTTAAGTGTAGGAATTTAGGGTTTAAGGATAGAATTTAAGCTTTACTTATTTTAGGGTAATATGGTTAGGGATTTAAATTTTAATCTATAAACTTTAAATTTTAATCACACCCCTAAATTCAAAACTCTTACTCTTAAACGTCATAAATGTTAAGCCTTAAGTAAAATCTTTAAACCCTAAAATTAAAACGCTCGTAAAAACTTTATTTTTATTATACACACTTTGATACACATACGTTGAAGTTTAACCTTTACAATTATGTCTATTAAAATTTCATTTTTATGAGGGATTCACGAGTAGTATCGTGAATGGTGTGATGACAAATTCAATTATTAGTAGTGCAGAAAGAGAGTATGTCTCGATAGCTTTTTAATAAATAATATATTATATGTATTTATTAGATTGGTCTCATTTGTTAACTTTTACATATTCGAATAATTAATTATTGCATGTTCATTAGCATTCATATATACTTGTCATGCATTCTATATTTATTTCTTGATTGCATCCATATATTATTATGCCACGAAACATGTCATTGCATCATTTTTTGGCTTTCAAATAATAAGAGACGATGTTTGTTCTATCAGAAAGATAAACAAGATAGTATCTCAAATGGCAAGGTGACAATCTCTATTTATCTTTTAAAATAGGAGGACATCCTTTTTAAAATTTCAAATGGACTTTGGTTCCACCTTTTAGAATAAAATTGCATGCATAAAGAATTATATTTTAAAATTAAGGTCATGTTTGGTACATGGCGATTTGAGCCAAAATTAAAGGTTTGAACGATCAAATCCGCTAATTTAAATGTTTGGTGAATAGTAGATTAGAATAACGGATTAGAGTGAAATCTTTAATTTTCAAAAAAGCTGCTAATAGGAGCTTTTTAAAATTAGAGGTTTTGACATAAGAGTTATAAAGACCCTTTAACCTTTAACAATTATAAAAAAAATCTTCAAATAACCTAAATTTAACATTTTCTATTTTAATTCTTCATGCTCACGTATTATATTGTGACATTTGTTAACTAATACTTTTTGTTTTTTTCTTTCTTTTAATTCTAACACATTTATATATGTATTTAAATTTAATAATTAATTAAATTTATTAAAAATAATTATATAAACAATAAATTAATATATAGATCCTTCAAATATGCTTAATTATGTTATATTAAAAAAATATTTTTCATAATCTAATTAATATTAATAGATACAAAATATTGATAACTAATAAACTATTCAAACAATTATCAAATATAATCTTGTCATGTCATTTTTTAATATAATTATTTTACAAAACACTTTTATACAATCAATCAATACAAGACGCTAGTCAAATCAGCTAATGCAATCAGCTATCAACTATCAGCTATCCGCTAATTGTCAAACAGTGCCTAAGTCTTTCACTCATAAATTCCGTTATTAAAAAATTAATGTTAATTATGTGCCAATTTTTGGAGTCATGGGGTGCTAATCCTTCCTCACATGTAATTGACTCCCGAATTCAGAACTCAAATTTTATCTGGTTACTTTATTGTGTCCGATCTATCTAACTAAAATAATCGGTAGCGACTTTATTTTCTATTTTTTATTTTTAAAAAATGGTTTTCAAATTAAATCTAATTCATCCTTTTTCCCAAATCAAACACCTAAACTCGAAATTCCGTCGAGCATAAGAAAATCTTTTCGACATAAATTTACAGTTTTTTTATCATACCATATTTTAAAAATATATTTACGATTTAAAAATGTAAGATTAAGGTTATTCAAATTTAACATTCAACATTCAAGTAAATAAGATTGTATAGTCTAAATACTCGACGACCACACTTAATAATATTCAAATTTTCTTTATTTATTTTATTTCAAACTTTTATTAAAAAGAGTTGTGAAAAAAATACGGTTTACTATTGTTCAGAACCTGTTGAAAATTGAAATTTAATATAATTTACACAAAGATAGAGAGTTTCATGAACTTGCGCTTAAAAATATAACAAACCAAGCCCAAAGCATCGAACATGGATCATGGATTCCCTAAATATATGTAAACAAATAAATAAGGCGTAAGAGATCACTTAGTTATAGGTTTGGTAATAAATAGGTTATTCTTCTTCTAAAAATAATAATTGAGTCACTCAATTATAATAATAATAATAATTATTATTATTATTATTATTATTATTATTATTATTTGAATGGACTCAATTATAATTAGTTTAGGAACAAACATGTCACTTTTTTTCTCTTTCTAAAAGTAACAATTCAGTCCCTTAATTATAAGTTTAGGAACAAACATGTCACTCAATTAAAATTTTGTGACAAACCAGTCACTCTATCATTAAAATTGAAATAAGGGATTGGTTCAATAACAATTTTAGTCCTCAAAACTTATGCATTCTATTAATTTGGTCATAATTCCAAATAATTCAATAAAGTTAACCTTTTGTATTTAAAAATTTCGACATTGCATCATCCTGACACGTCCTCTGGCCACTTACCACACTTTATGTTATAGCCCATTTATCTGATAATCCACATATGTGATAGCTCAACAGACACAATCACTTTACTATTAAACATTTGACAGACTAATGCTATAGACTCATTATAACCTTAGTATTTATCGCCTAATAGTAGACACAAACACTTTACTAATGGAGTAGACTGTTAATTCATATACATGAATCCCCTCAAGATAAATTATGTTACTCAGCCCTTTCACTATTCCAAGAGTTGGCCCAAACTATGGAGCAATACTATGGCCATTTGATGCCATGTAGATGAAAGTTGTTAGAAGGAAAAAGTGATGCATATGTGGGGGGTGAAATGAAAGGCTTTTTAAAATCCCAAGAATATGCCATTCCCCCTACATCCGCAACCTCTTTTCTTAACTTAATCACCAAGGATATAATATATATAACACTTGCTTGGTTGGCATTAGGGTAACATGTCTTTCCTTTCCTCTCCCATTTCACCCTCTTTGCCTTTGTGAATCAGGTAAATGCATGTGGAATGGGCTTCTGATTCAACCCTGTCCTTGCTGCACTACCCTAATTTCCTTTCCACTCCCTTATCATTTTATTCATATATGTTTAATGTCACCTAATAATATATTTTGGATTCGATCTTGAATAATTCGTTCAAGTTTAATCATGATTTTAAATATAATTTTCACAATAATAAACTTAACTTATAGTATTAGTCCTTGTACTGTGCTCAAAGTCAGGATTTGGTATATATACCCTTAATGACACAATTTTTATCTCTATTTTATAATATCATTAGTTAGTCTAAAAGGTTGGAAAAATACTAACGTGAATGTTTATGTTAACAATTTGGACTGATCGATGATATTACAAAATCAGATAAATCAAATTATGACAAATTAAATGTAGAATTTGAGTATATAGAGGGTCAAAATCATAATTTGATCATAAAATAATGAAGGGAAGATTCTTCGTTTTGTATTTCAATAAGAAAAGCACATTCAAATTTTAAATGTAAAGTCAATTATTGCAATTAGAATTTATGGGTCAGCACGAGAGTAATATCTAGGAATAACATTCTTTTAATATGGTATATGGTTTAAAATAAAATGTTCCAACTCGAATATTTTAGAAATAATGACAATTTTTTTATTACGAAGAGGATTATGGGTTACAAATCTGAATTTATAAAGTAGCAGGGGTGGTTTAAAGATTTTGGGGGTCGTGTGTAATTTTTAAAATATAACCCTTAATTTATTACCGGTAAGAGATATAAAATTTTTTTTCTAAAAAATTACCTTAATAAAAAAAATATTATTATATTATTCTCTTGAGCAACAAAAAATGAATTTATAAACATCTAAAAATTAAACATTTTCACTTAAAATGTGTCATTCTTTTTGCATATTTAAAGTTTTGGATAATATATATATACACAATATATATACAAATTTATAATTTCTCACAACCATTTAACTTAAATTCTTTATTTTTGAGGATCCTTTCTCTCGAAAACCCTGTGCAATGGCTTTTATCACGCCTGTCCAGAATCCATGGATTCAACTTTAGGGCTATTCAACTAAATGGAGCCTAGCAGAATCAGGTCAGCAACCCACTAATTAAACTCTTTCCCAAAGCAAAAGGCGAAGAACGTCCCTTCCCACGTGAGTTGTCCCGAGCGGATACCGAGCACGTGCACTCACGTTACCATCCGGCACGTGCTCTCACGTTATCATATACTCTCTCCGTCCCATAAATAATGTTCTTTATTGATTTTTTTGGATCAATTTTTTTTAACTTTGACTCGTGATTATTTAAAATTTATTATTGATAAAAATATAAAAAAATATATTTTAAAAACCTCTAATCAAGTAGATTTTAAATATATATTTTATAAAATTTAATTATTTAAAATATTTAATATAATTATAGTCAAAGTTTACAAAAAATAACTTTTAAAAAGTCAATAAGGGACATTATTTGTTGGACGGAGGGAGTACTATATTTTTTAGAAAAATCCTCCCATGCAAGGTAATTAGGGACGGAGCCATGTTTAGCATTTGCCCCTCACAAAATTTTTTGATAGAATTATATTTGAGATTTTTTTTAGTTTAAATAGTAGTAAAATAAGTTTTATGTTTCTCCCAGTTTTTAAATTTAAAGAGTTAATAAACCTTTGCTCCTCTCAATGTTTGATCCTAATTTCATCTCTAAAAGTAATCAGGGACGAGCCATGTTTAACATTTTGCCCCTTCTATTTTTTTTGTTTAATTACATTTGAGGCCCATTTTAGTTTAAGTAGTAATAAAATAAGCTTTCTACCCCTCCCAATTTTTAAATGGGTAAAATACACAGATCATCACTCAACTATCTTCTCACTCCTATTTTGGTCACTAAACTTTCAAACTTTTCAATTTAATAACTGAATTTTCAGATTGCTTTTGTTTTGGTCACTCTAAATTATTTTATTATTATTCTAGTATGACATGACATTTTTATTATTATTTAATATAAAAACAATTTAAAATAAAAAGTTAAATCAAATTGTTCGTCGGCTACTGTTCGCCATCGTCAGACGCCACCGGCAACGACCGTAAATGGTGGTCGTTCGGTCTCATATTTCACTAGTTGCTTCGTCTTGGCCCTCTGAGTCCAAATTCGACCTCTATTTTGTCGGAAAGTGCTCCCAAGTCCACCAAAAGGAGATCGAAAATGAGGAAACCAAAACGTTTAAGTCGATATTCGCGAGTTCCAGGACATTTTCCAATGGAACAACCACCAGATTCAAATTCAGCTTGTCAAAATGGTTCTCCCGGTACAATTTGGGGTCAAACGGCCGTCGGTTTCAAAGGCCGACAGTGGTTGACGGTGACGTTAAGCGGCAGCGATTATTTTAAATATATTTAAATTTAATAATAATGCAATATTATTTTATTATTATTAATTATTTTATATTTAATAATATTAAAAAATTGAAAATAATAATAAAATATTTGAAAGTGACAAAAAAATTCAATATATAAAGTTCAGTTATTAAATTAAAAAAGTTTAGAAGTTGAGTGACCAAAATAAGAGTAAGAAAATAGTTGAATGATGATATGTGTATTTTACTCTTTTAAATTTAAAGAGTTAATAAACCTTTATTCTTTTCGATATTTAGTCTTAACTTCATCCCTAAAAGTAATATTATGTAAGGTAGAGTAGTGTTATCAGTCGATGGAAGCATCCCATTAAAAGGGCAATGGCAATACATTGACAATCACTCGTTCTATTCATATCTTGAATTCGTATATTTTATTAATTCATTATTATAAAATAAAGTTTAAAAATCATATTCATATTCAGACCACGTCGTATTTTATATTTGGGAATTCTACTCACCAATTCAAAAAAAAAAAAAAATCTCACATGGGTGGCTGACACCACCAACCCCCGCCCTCTATCACGTGAAATTTCGACCTTTCACATGCAAAAGCCCTTATTTTACAATTTTTAAAATAACTGAAATTGAGATTAAATAGTAAAAAAAAATCAAAGTAAACGCCACCCTTCGGTACCTTCTCTTTTTCAGCCTTTCTTTTTAATCCAACCTAAATGTAAATATTTTATAACTTAATTTTTCTTCATTTACTACTAGAAATTGTTAAGCAAAATAAAAGTATTGTATTTACATTCATACGTGCGCCTTTGAAGATTATAAGGTTATTGTATAAAAATATCATTATTATTATTATACTAAATATACAGTTTAATTTTTTTGACATGTTAGACAAGACAATACAATTACATTTTAATTTTTTATTTTATGTTTGAAAGTACAAAATACAATTATACAATTATATAAATTTAAGTTCTAAAATAACATTAATTATTATAAAAATATTACTAATATTTACAAATATTGTGTATTTAAAGTAACAATGTATATTTTAAAAAAATATCAACAGCGCTACAAAGAAAAACATGCAATACAAACAAAAACCAACTTCCAATAAAGAGAAGAAATGGAGTTTTTTTTTTTTTTAAACAATTCCTACCTAGGGAGAGGGAGAAGGGAAATTTTGCTCTTAATGGGTTTAGAACTCACAACCTAGGGAACGGAAAGTGTCAACTGAGAGCTTTTAACCTCTTGATCTATATAAAATTAGGGTTAAAGATATGAAGCGACGCAAGATTTTATGTTAAAGATATGAGAATTTAAAAATATCAGTGGATATAAAATTTGATCATCAATATAGAATATAAAAATAAATTTTAAAATATATAAAAATTTGAAATTTCCATGGGATACGATTGCCCTTAGCATCTCCTTGATCTATCTTTGATTAAAGAAAGAGAAGAAAATCGGGAAGAAAGTCAGCAAAATTAGAGTGTTATACACAATATATTATAAATGATAACGTGTAGCATTAATAATAATAAGGGTTAACTTAGAAATAGGTGTCCAAATTATACATTTTTCTGAGATAGGTGCCTAACGTTTTCTTTGGCTGAAATATGTGCCTAAAGTTTCATTATGTTATTGTTTTAAGGTAACACCGTTAAAAAAATTCATCATTCAATAATAGATTGACATGTGGATTTTTTTAAATAAATTAAAAATAAATTAAATTAAACAATATCCCAAAATTTTCAAAAATCATAAAATAGTCTCAAAATATCTAAAACCCCAAAACCTTAAACCCAAAATTAACGTCATTGTCGCCGTCGATTGCCTTGTCGGATCCCACACTATCATCGCCAGAGACCACCGTCTATTTTCCCCAACGACCCATCGCCGTTGACCGGCGGGAGGATGCCAATCAAACATCAAACAATGAACGCGAAAGGCTCTAGTTGTTTGACGTTCGATTAGCACGCTTCTTATCAGTTACCGACTATGGGTGATGGCCTCATGCGACAACAACTGTAAGGTCTGGCGAGGCTATCGGCGATGGTAATGACATCAATTTTGGGATTTTGATGTTTGGGGTTTTAGGGATTTGAGACTTTTTTTTGGAGATTTTAAGAATTTTTAGATTTTTTTTAAAAAATATTTTCTTTTTTTTTCAAATTTTATAAAAAATTAAAAATAAAAGTAAAGATATATGTTAAATTTTGATTGGGTGATGAATTTTTTTAACGGCGTTACCTTAAAACAGTAACAGAATAAAACTTTAGGCACTTATTTCAGCCAAAGAAAACGTTAGGCACCTATCTCAGAAAAAAAGTGTATAGTTTGTGCACATATTTCTAAGTTAAGCATAATAATAAAATAATAATAATAAAAATAATCTTTCATGTGTAATTATTTAATTTTAACACGAATTGATAGTAATAAATTGAAGGGCGTAATTAAAACTTATATAACTACGCTAATATTTTTTTGACAAATTTCAATTCTAATCCTAATTTCAATCTTACCTAGAGGAGGAAGGAGGGAAGACTTTAGGGGAAAGGAATAGAGTACTCTTAATGGGTCTAAAACCATGACCTAAGAAAATATGATGGAATAAAAACGGACAGCTTAACTAACTGACCAAATATACTTGTTCAATTACACTAATGTTCTCTCGTTTAAAAGTTGAATGGAGTAGTTAAGGCATTTAACTATACTTAATTCAATTATATACTCGATTCAACAAGATGAAAAAACTACCATGGTTGGCTAATCATATCATATCTGTATATTCATATATTGTTACTAAATCCTATTAAGATATCTCATGAATAAATCATATTCGCACTTCAAGGTAAAATCGCGTAGGGATTGGTGTAATTCCGTAGGCCCCACTTTATTCTTAGCTCTCCACTTCTCTACGTGCCACGTGGTGTATAAGCTGGTGCAATGCAATGTACTATGTAAGTTAGGGTTGAGCGTTCGATTGAGTCGAGTCGAGTAAAAAAAATTTGAGTTACTCGAGTTGACGCATCATATTTTACAATTCAAATTTTATTTGAATTTTTTTATTCGAGTATAGTTTATGAATTTCGAGTCGAGTTTTTGAGTTCCTATACAAATTTAATTGTAATTATTTATCATGTTATGGTATTATAGTTTGATTCCAATTTAAACGACTTTCTCTAATCAGAAAAGATATGCATTTATATTTCATCATATTTTTTCATATGTGACATATTTCTTCATATTTTTTTATATTGGTATATACATATCAGGAAAAATTGAGGAACTTAACTCGAACTTAAAAATCAATCCACTAATTACTAAAAATTTCGAGTTATTCAAATTTTCATTTTACAACTCAAACTTTATTTGAAATTATTTCGAGTCGAGTCAAGTTTATGTAATTTCGAGTCGAGTTTTTTTGCCTCGAATCGAGTCGAAAATTTTGATTTGTTCGAATCGAGTTTTGCTCACCCCTAATGTAAGTGAGTTGAGTTAACGAATTCAACTTTTAAGTTAAGAAATAAGGTTAACAGTAACAAAGGTGGTCAAATTATACCATTTTTTATTTAGGTGTCTAAATTTTGTTTCAGACCAAATTGGTGCATAACGTTTCATTTCATAACTCAACTTAGTTTTTTTTCGTGAAAGACGTTAAATTTTTTTCGTTTTTCCAATAAAAATGCAACACATGGCACATTTCTGTTATTTTCTTTAGTTTTTATTTTTAAAAATAAAAAATCTTTAGTTTTATAAAAAACCAAAATCTTTAATTTCTCTAAAAACCCAAACCCTAACCCTAAATCTCTAAATTCTTCCACTCCCACCACCGATTCAACCATCACCGCCCACCCTTACTTTCGTCGGACTCCCACGACTGAAAATCACATCATCTCGTCATCGAAAATCGACAAATGATTGTCAATTGATCGTCGACGAACATCCAACAATGAAGAACAAAGAGGTCGATTGGGTTTCTGACCGATGAGTAGAGAGTGGGGATGCCGAACGGTGAAGCGCGTGACACTTGGGCGGTGAACGATGAACCACCGACGTGTGGAGATTCCAGACGGTGAAAGAGATGTGATTTGAGAGTTTGAATGAAATTCAAACTTTAGATTTTTTAAGAAATTCATATTTTTAAAGAAATTCATTAATTAAATAAATAAAAAACCATGTCATGTGTCATGCTATAATTGAATAACGGAATTTTTTTAACGGTCGTTGACTAAAAAAGTCTGATTTGAATTATAAAAGTAAAAGTTATGCACCAATTTAACCCGAAACAAAGTTTAAGCAATGAAAAATAATATAATTAGAGCACATTTATGACGTTTAAACCTAAAAATACAATGTTTGAATTCGAATAGATTTCATTTTTCAAAAAAATAATTATAATTTAGATTATTTAAATTCGTTTGATTATTCAATTAAAAACGAGATTGATTTTCATATTTAGTTTTAAATTCAGTTATTTATAATTGAATTTTAATTTAATTTTAATTTTAATAATAATTAAAAAATATAAATTAGATTAAGCTTTCAAATTACTAAAGTCAAAGTATATGATGTTTGAATTTGGTTTGCTTGATAGTTAAAATTGCCCTAATGTGTAAATAATTTACTTATATGTCACCATAGATTGACTCGCTTGCAGTCCTACATGGCAATAGAAGGTGAAAAGGTGGGGAAATGGAATTGGCAGGTCCATCTGTAAGGTGGGGACAAAGTTAGATAAATCCTGGCCGTCCAGGCCATCAAGTCGAGCTGGACTTATCGTGCTTATTGGCGGGTACAATTTTCGATTTAGAAAAATAGCGAATATCAGAGCGGAAACTAAAAAAAATTAAAAACGTGTAATTAAAATTTAAAGCTCAAATCCCGAGGTTAAAAAATTAAAGCGAAGGAATCGGCCAGTAAACCAGGACGCTAAATCCACAAGCCTCAGCGACAAACCTGCTAGATCGGTTGAATTTGAATATATTAATTAATATTTAATTTGTATCTTATTCCCTTAATCCCCTAGCCCTAATCATTAACTGATTCTTTTTTACTAATTTATCTTCAGTAAATAATTGTTAATTATTAAACGCTATCGATGCAATTACCGTTTTTGCCACCATTGTCAGAAACCCGATTTATAAGAAATGTTTACTCTTTTATATTGACAATGTATCCCTATTTTGGACCTTAGACTGAATACGGATAGACTCTCAATCATTAAAAATAAGTCGTGTTAAATTTTGGTAATGTCAATTTATCAACGAACTATTATTATTATAATTTTTTTTATGTTCGTGTTGGTGATTTTTTCATTTATCATGGACATTGATTTTTCTGTGTATATATAATTTGTCTAAATTGTTTGGTTGAGTTTTTCATCATTTTCTTGTATGGTCCTATATTTATTTTTAAGTTGTTAGTTTGTGTACTATGATGACTTTAGAGAAATGTCTTAATTAGTGTATTCTTATTTTGTAAACTCTTTGCATAATTTTAAATATTTTCTTTTTATTATTTAGTATTCTAACTATGCCAGTATTATTGTTGATAAAATGGTACATAACGTTACTTTTTTGTTTTGGTACTTCCGCCGTTTAAAATTAACAAAAATGATGATGTGGCTTGGGTTAATAAAAAGTTTAGTCTAAAAACTTATACAATCTATCAATTAGTCTAAAACTCTATCAATTTAAAAATTATTTTAATTTTTGAATTAAAATTGTAAATTCCTCATTTTTCTTCTTCTTACAATCGAGCATTTTTTTGGGTTTTTGGAGTTTAAAAAACACGCTAGGGACAATCAAAACTTTAGGATTTGCGGATCAATGAGGGGGCTAATTCGGGGTTCATTGGAGGACCCAAACTGCATGATCGCAATACCTACGAGAATACGAGGGGGTGAGAAAGAGATGAGACAAAATTTAATCAAAATTCAGATGATGTTTTAAATTGATGGATATTGGACTAAATCAATAATATATATAAGTGTTTTGGACTAAAACTGTGATTACACCACGCCACGCCATCATCTCTGTTAGGTTTTAACGGTCGGGGTACCAAAAGAGAATAGAAACGTAACGTTAGATACCATTTTATCAAAAATAATAATTCGAGTACTAAAATAATAATACGGGCATAGTTGGGGTACTAAATATGTAATTTTCCCAAATTTTAAATATTTTCATTTTATTCAATAAAACTATCGAATATTATTTGTTTAAAAAATTAAATTTACTAAACATTTTCCAAATATGTTTGATGTTAAATGCAAACAGAGAAAATCTACCAAACTTGCATGCACTTGGTTTAAACAGACGTGTCGTGAAATCCCTCGCCACTTTTTAGGTGTATAAAATCGGGTTCGGTTAATCGGTAAGTTTGGGTCACTCAATTCTCGACCCTAAACCGTAACCATTCAACCGGTTAACCGAATAATCAGTTACCCGAAATATTCGGTTCGGTTCGGGTAATGATTTTTTTCTTTGTTCATAAATTTTAACATTATGCTAAAAAATTACATTCTTTTAAAAACAATACTGTGTGCAATGTTTAAAACACTTATGCTTCATAAAATATTAAAAATACTACAACTTACATGTGCTTGTTTAACAATATGTGCAATATTAAAAACACTGTGTGCAATGTTTAACATTTAACAATATGTGCAATGTTTGCACTTTGCATGTGCTTGTGCTAGTTGCTACAAATGTGCGTCGTCCATTTAGGAGTAACAAAAACAATGAGGGTTCAATTTCAAGTTTATAGACTCAAATCCCAAATCAACAGAAACAATATCGAATTGAAAAATAACAAAATCATTGCAAACCAAAAAGAATCGAATTGAATATAACCATGTAATAACCCATTTCACCCGGGTCTTAAGCCCACTAACCAAACCCAAACCAAGCCCATGACCCGACCCAATCAAAATAACCCTAGTTCTCAGAAACCCTAAACCTCTAAACCCTAGCCGTCACCATCCACTTTACCGTCCGATGTTGTCGTCGCCGTCGTCCTCACCCTCCGGCTACCGTCTTTACCGCCGGTAACCACCACACCCAAATTAACCCTAAAATCGAATTAAATCCCAAAAACTATTAACCCATTATCCCTAAATCCAATTCAAATCCTAAAACCCTAAAATAAACCTACCCTCTGACTATACCCCAACCCACCCATACCTCTATAACCTGCAAAATCAACAACCAATCCCGAAAATCCGGCAACCCATCAAAGGCAGATCTGCAATCAATTAAAAAAGGAGTTGTTATTAGATTGAAAAATGGGGTTTATAAAAACCCGAACCAAAAAAATGTAAAAGGGGTTTTTTTGGGTTTTGAAAAATCAGATAGATAGAAAAGGGGAGATCCAAAATTGTAAGGGATTTTAGATCAAAAAATGTAAGTTTTTTAAACAATTTCGAAATCAAATTTTTTTCACAGAGTTCATCTTTTGTTGTTGAATCAAAAACGAAGTTTGATTTTGATTTTGTCTTGATCGAAATCTCAAAACGAATTTTTGTGTGTGTTTTCAAAACCTAAATCCCGATCGTTGTTTGGGTAAAACAAAAATACAAAAAAAGGGTTTCGAAACTTATCTCTGGTCGGTGTAGGCTCTGTGCTTTCGCCGTCGTTCCACCCCGACCGTCAGACTCTCTGCCGTAAGGCCTTATGGCCGGTGAACGGCACCAGGAGCGGTACCGTTGAGCTGAATTCAGAGAAAAGGGGTGAGGGAAATGTTTTTAAGCTCTTTTTGGTGTTCATATTCGAAATGATGAAAACCCTTTATCCTTGTTTAGCCGGTTAACCAAAAACGACACCGTTTGGTATCCTTGTTTTATGAAAATGGTCAAATTTCGCCAGTGGTCCCTCTCTTTTCTCCCGCTTTCGTTATGACCATGGGATATTTTTTCCTTAGTTCTTTTGTTTGTTTTGCGTTCTTAAAATCGTCTTTTATTTATTTTTCTTTAGCTTTCAAGTTTTGTTTTATTTCAATATGGTCACTTTATTTTTGTATTTAGTTTTCAGCAGTATATTTCTGTTAATTTACATTTATTTCCTTACATTCCGCATTTGCTTCATGTTAGTCCTTTTTATAATATTCTAGCCATGCATTTTAGCCCTTAACATCTAGTTTCATGATATATTGTTTCATGCATTTTAATATGATCCATGCATTCATATTAGCATTATTATTATTATTGTTATTATTATTATTATTATTATTATTATATTTTAAGTTAGATTAATATTCATGCATGTTTTAGAGTAGTGTTTTTTATGTTAGAATGCATTTTTATGTGATAGATTAATGTTTATGTATGTTGGATTAGTAGGTTATGATGTTAGTGTTTATTTTTTATCGCATTGTATTTATTTATGTTTATGTTTGCTATGATCTAAGATTGCATTTCGGAAATATATAATTGTCAATGCGGTGCTCTTTTATCCGAGCGTAAAAGGGGCCAGTATCAGGCGTAGCGATGGTGGTTGGGCGTTTACTCTCGGATACGGGGCCTTTAAAATCTACTCGCATTTATAACCAAATTTTAATTTAATCGTCACTTTAATTTGGAAAGTCTAATATTAATACAACGGTAATTATTAAAGTACCAATTTTGGGCGGTGTGGGGGTGCTAATCCTTCCCCATCCGTAACCGACTCCCGAACCCGACATTTTAAAATCTCTGGTTTTTACGGTGTTCGGTCCACCTTGAGTGGCCGGTGGCGACTCCATTTTTAAATAAAACACGGGTTTTCTAAAATCTCACGGAAGACAGTATTTTCATCATAAACAAAATAAAACCACACACTTTTTTAACGAGAGGAACATCTCTACAAACCCAAATCTCAAATTGAACAGAAATAATATCAATTAAAAAAATAAATATTAAAACGAAGTGAAAATTAAAAATACCTGAAATTTTTTAGAATAACTGGTACCGATGGTGAGTGATTGAGTCACTTGAGACGCAAATTGATGGATGTTTAAGAATCTAGGGTTTTATTTTTGTGTGCAAATTTTGAGAGAGAGAGAGAGAGAGCCAGAGAGAAATAGAAATAGGAAGAAAATAAGAAGAAAAAGAGTCGCGTACTAGACCACTGATATATGAGGTTAGGGTTTTTACTTTTGGAGAAAATAAAATAATAAATTTAAATATTAAATGAGTAAATGACATTATAATATAATATAATATAATATAATATAATATAATATAATATAATATAATATAATATAACCGGTCGGTTCGGTTACCCGAACTTTTTCAAAATTTAAATCTGTAACCGAACCGGTATTCTATAATTTAAAAATAACCCGAAACTAAAACCGAATTTTTTGGTTCGGTTAACCAAGATTTCGGTTCGGTTTTTCAGTTTTTCGGGTACGGGTTCAGTTTTCGGTTTTTTTTGCACACCCCTACCACTTTCTATGTTTTGATCTTTTTTATATTTACACGATTTTTATTATAATAATTTAATCAATGTAGTTTGAGTATCGCGTTTAGTCTAATGGAGTCATGGTAATATTGAGGTTGTGAGAATTTTGATCTTATATTCGAGTTTTTTATGCATAAATATTATATATGTTATTTTAAATTTTGTTCTGATTTAAATTTTATTATATGTAGACTCTATCTATTTTTTTATTCAGATTGAATAATATTTTAAATATTGTTATGATCATAATTTTAATGATTAATAATTATTCGAATGATTATATTTAAACTTGTAGTTATAGTTTGTGAATGTAACTTTTTTTTATTAAAAGAAGTAGTTTTAGATGTTACTGTCTTAATATTCTCAAGAAATGACTAAAGAATCGAAAGAAAAAGCATGAGAAAAACCCAAAAGAAAAAGAGCACTAAAGTATCCCAACTAGATTTTCTTTATACCGTTAAAAGAATATTTATTTATTTATTCTAAATTTCATTTTTGTTATGAATATTTTTATTTATGGTGGATATTTATATATTAAATGAGATTTTAATATACTTTATTATTAGGGTTTAATACCTATTGGAATTAGGATTTTCATCTTATGCCTATAAATATAGAGTTTGAATAAAGCATTGTACACAACCATACGTTGAAAATATAATACAAGTCTCTCTATGTCTCTTATCTTTTTCTTGTTCATGTTCTTCTTTACTTTATTTATAACACGTTATCAGCAATATTTCGCTCAATTACCGTGATTCTTGTTGATATTCCCGAAAAAGATTTCAACATGATATTTGTGACTTCATCTACCGTATATTCAACTTAGCATAAAAAGTCTAGTATGCTTTCTTATTTATATATCGATATAGTGGTTGGTTAATCACTCTTATATTAAGGTCAGTGTATTTGATATATTATTTGATTATTATTTCATTCTAATAATCAATATTTTTTTTTGCACCGAGTATATATATATATATATATATATAACTCCAGGAACAAATATCGAGCCTTCAGTGAAACCTACGATATCAACTTAGTTTGAAAATTATTTTAACACCCCCTTCCCATGACCGTACACAAAATACGAGTCGAAAATGTCATAACTTTTCAAAACAGATCTTTTAACCAAAATCTGGGGTGATTTAAAAGAAATTAGAAAAAACTTCTCAGTGGTCACCCATCTTAATATTTCTATAACCCAAGCACACTTAACTTATATTAATACCGATATAAAATATTTATTCGAGTTCCGATTATAAAACTTTTTACATAAAATAAACAGACATACTAAAATAATTTATTTTATAAAAGGGTTTCTAATAAAATTATTCGATATCTAATTCGTATAAAATATATCAAATCAGACTATTTAACACCAAATTGTAGATATAATAATCAATTTAAAACAATTTACGCTACTATTATAGGCCCCGATAATTATTTTAACAAAATAGACAAATTTATTAAATACATGTCACTATTAAACATACAAAAGACGAATGTCATGATTACCGAAATACATGTCGATTATCTTCTATACAGAATGATGATGAAGCAAAGACTGTCATCTGCTAATCCCGGTCACCTACGTGTATAACATAAATACACGCTGAGTATATCTCAGTGAGGCATAGAAATATGTAACATGTAAAATACGGTATAAAATTATTTGTAGTATGAAATGGTTGTATTAGGCATGATATTTGGTAAAGCATGATGCTCATGTAATGAACCTGTACTGTAATAAATATGTGTTGTAATAAATCTTTATTGAAAAAAGTATCAAATAGCAAGGTTGCTCTGTAAAATCATATAGCAAGGTTACTCTGTAAAATCATATAGTTTGTAATGCAAGAATAATTATGTAAGAAAATTGTACTGTAATAATTCAGTATTGTAAAGTCATGTAACTGTACTGTAAAATCTTATGGCACAAGGTAAATATCAAGAGACGAGTAAACGAGTCGTGTACTCCTAGAGTACTAGCAAACTTTCCTTAGGTGCAAACGGTGGACACAATTAAGTGTCAGATAACTGTGGACACAATTAAGTGCCAGATAAATTGTGGATACAATTAAGTGCCAGATAAACTATATAAAAGAACTTGTCATTTGTATCATGCTATAATCCATTTATAAGCATAAAAATATGCCATAGTCTTTAGATCAATAAAATAATTTATCATGCAAAAACATGTTATATTATATAAAAAAAATATTTACCTCTTTAGTTGGCTTATTACAAATCTCCCTATAAAAATGTATGCACTCACATTGGCCTTGTAATGAAGTCGACTTTATCAATTGATCTCACTCCCGACCTTTTCCTTTTCATTTTTGTTAGTACGGTCCCAATTAGTATTGAAAGCTACATTATAAAATAACATATACCATTTCAAGTATATGTTAGAACATATTCACTCTAAATATAATAATGAAAAGTAAATAAAAATAACTATCCATAAAATATATAATTGATCCGATAAAGCTTTCTATATTCGAATCACAATTTCTCACATTTTCCCTTAAATCTTCATTTTTTACCAAAATACTTATTTTAGTCCCTAAGGAATTTTTTCAAGCTTCAAATAGTTAATTTAAGCTTGATCCTTATATTTTTCATCTTTTACACTTTATGACCTAAACTTTGAAAAGTTCCATTTTTGGTTCCTAAACCTCAAGCCGATTTGTTTTCTTGGTCCCCAAAGGAATGTTTTTGATCCAATTAATTCATTTCCTATTTTTCCACAATTTTTCCTTTACTTTTGCTTAATAGCCGAATTGGTCCCTTGTATTCTACAAATTGCCGTTTTGGTCCCTAAGTGGATACAAGCTTCTATTCACTTCAAAATCAACATCTAAATCACTTAAATAAAAATTTCCAACATGGTACTCTTCAAATACCTAATTTTCACATTTCAACCCTTTGTTCTCTAATTTGTCAAAATAGTCACCAATTTACAATTCAAGGATTCTAGCTTTAAAACTTTGCAATTAGGCCCCCAATCATCAACTATACATCATAATCATCACTTAACATAAAAATCAGAATTTTTCCTCTTCTTATACACCATTGCCGAATTGGTTATCCACTTTTGACAAATTGTCAAAATGGTCACTAGCTCGAATAATCACCGGTTTAGCATTCTAACTTCATTTTCATGCCTCAAACATCACTAAAAACAAAAATACATTTCAAACTCCAAAACTAAGAATTGAACCCCTAAATTTAACACTTTGCTGAATTAGTCCTTTAGGGTTTAAATATAAGGTTTTGATTTCAAACAACAAATCAAGCTTGCTAGATTACTAACTCATCATCACAAACCCTAATTCAAGGTTGGATCCCTAAACCCTAATCTTCTTCAAGTATAATAAATTGTTTAGGGTTTAAATCCTAATTCAAAAACATGAATCCAACATCATTCTTGCTTGATTTCGACATAAAATTGAACATAGATTCATAAAATCATAAAACCCCCAAATTTGAACATAAATCCTAATTTCTTTCTCATATAAAATCTCATCAATAAAGCATGAAATCCATGAATAATTTAAATCAATAGATAGAGATTGAAGAGAAGAACAACTTTGTAGTTCGGAAGATTACCTTAAAACCGAGTTTCGAGGCTTAAATCGAGCTTGTAAGATTCCCTCTTCTTTCTCCTCTTTCTCCACGATTTGGGAATGCATTTTTGGATGATAACTCTTCATATATCATTTATTTATGCCACTTGTATAAATAAAAATGAATTTTTAATCCATTTTATTCCAATTTACCAAGTTGTCCCCCAACTGAATTCATATTTACTAGTTTACCATTTTGTAAAATTCTAACTAAACTTATTTGGATTCCAACCAACCACTATTCATACATTAAAGAAATCTCAAAATTCCTTCCATGCCCCTTTTGGGTGAAAAGACCAAAATACCCTTTACCGATCAATTTTTTTACAGAATTGCCATTCTAGGCAATTTCAGTCAAATAAATTTAATCCAAACATTTAACTCTCCAAATATCCATAAAATAATATGTTATAACTCTTCCAAAGTCTATGGAATCATCTCCGAAATTTTAGCTTGATCCGATTTACCGATAAATGCCGAGAATTTTATCGGTTACTAAATAAATTCCTTAATCAAAATAAATCATAGGATTCATCATGAATCAAACTAAAATATTTCCAAGACTTGGAAATGACTTTTATAACCTTTCTATATCATATGGTAAAATTTCATAATTTTTCAGTTCGATCCGGGTATCCGAATTCTACTTAAACTTTGACTGTGATTTCCCAATAATCGAAATATCAGATCAAACCAGTAATTCTACATTCGGTCCACACCAATAGGTGCTCTATATATTTATGAAATAAAACATCTAAAATTTGGGAAATTACAACTTTGGTCCTTCAACTTTTCATATTTCGACTTGTACCATACAAGTTTTGAAAACTTATCATTTTGGTCACTTTCATTGGATTTTAATCAAATTTTGCGAGTATCCTACTTTACTCATTCTCTATCACATGACACCTTAAAACTTCATAAATTTCTCTTCTACAGTCCATAATTAAGAAATTCCTAACTTTTGCATTTTTGTCATTTTAGTCACTAAGTAAGCTTTTAAGCAATTATCTTAGAACTAAATGACCCTTAAATAGTACTGTAAATTTTGGAGTATTACAATTACGGTTATAGAAAGACCAACCACTACTTTAAAGTGAAGAAAGCGGTGGAATTGGATATGACACTTGACAGTGATGTTTTTCGAGTTCCCCAAGATATATGCACCTTAACATTTTTTCCATTTACTTTTTCTTTATATATATATATTTGAGATTAGTTTTTATTATTATTTGTCTGAATTTGATGTTTTGATTTTTAAGGTTCATATAACATCATGATGAAAAGATATGAATGTTTCATGGTTCACCGAGGATGAACCAGGTTCAAGTGCGGTTCTTTATTGGATTGAAAACCTCAATCAAAGGAAAAGAATGAAGGAAAATTCAGTACTTATAAGTTTTTATTTGGCGTCTTGATTTTTAAGTTTGATAAGTATTTATATATATATTGGGTAATCAATTATTCTTTAATAATATGATTGTTATAAAGTCTATATTTGCTTGAAAGCAATAATTCTTCTGTGTCAAAAAACTCGACTATAGACTTCTCTCAAGTTTAAGTTACAAAAATTCGTTTTGATCCAAGAATTTTTATGGGAGGCATTCCCTAATGTAAATGCAAATACGATAATTCACTATATGGTTAGTGAATAAAACTCAGCTATGTGAATGTTTCAAATTAAATTGAAATGTTAGAGTATCACTGATAAGGATATGTTAGAAAAACATACTCCACTTTTCACGAAAATAATGTTGTCCTGCAGACACAATATCGTAAAAAAGATTTTAAAGACCTATTGGCTCCGCTCTATTTTCTGAAGTGAATGTGATATTTTATAGCGGAAAAAAGTAAATGCCACATTAACAATTGTGGTTGCGATTGAGGCCGTGAGCATAGACATGGACAAGATGATCATTTTAAGAATTTTTATACCCACCAAAAGTTGGATTACAAAGATGACAAGAGTATATTAAGAAAGTGAAATCTTTGTGCGATGGTACAAGCCATCGGTCTCGTACTTGTCATACGTCGAAGCATTATGGACCTTTATCCATAAACATGAATGATAGAAAATATAAAAAAATCATTTACGAAAATAAATATGGCGTTGTTATTCCAACTCAAAACCTTTGAAGGGAATAATTCGTCTTTTTATTTTATTTCCTTATAACCTCTAAAAGGAATAATTGATCCTTTAATTTATTTCACTTTATGTTTATTTACTTTACATAATAATTATTTATGTTTTATATTAATATATATTGTAACATTTATTTATTAACATGATTACTTATCAAATATAATCTATGACGACGATATTTTCCCATTTAAATGCAAGGGAAAATGTGAGTACTATATCTCAAAGTACTAAAAATATCAATGCTCCAAAAGAGAAATAAGCTTTTGAGAAATTATCGTTGATAGATAATTGATTTGATATGTGCTGTATTCAATATTTTTCATTCCTCGAAGTGAATAGAACAACACACATATTAAAAGGTGCATAATTGTGCATATTTTCCCTATTTTAAAATACAAGAGAATAACGTGAGCACTATTTTCGGAAGTACTAATATTATTATGAAGGCTCTAGAAGATCCAATATATTAGTGCCAAATGGAACTCAATTCTATATTCACAATGTGTTACACTCGTCAAAGTCACAAATAGACTTATTGAATTTTAAAGATATTCACAGAAATGAATATCATATTGAGACTATTAGTGAAGGGAATACTGAATATCTCCAAATTACGAGTATAACTCAAGGCAATAAGAAAACCTTGAAAAAATTATATTCACTGTTATCCGGATTGTACTGCACAAGAATTAGTACAAATCAAAGCTCATGCTATTGTAAACAAGAAGTTTATTGATAACTTTATTATTTGGCATGACTGGTTAGGCCATCCCGGTTCAATTATGATGCGAAGAATTATTGACGCTTCATGTGGTCATTCATTGAAGAACTGGCAAATTCTTCAAAGTAAAGTTTTCATATGATGCTTGCTCTCAAAGCAAACCAATTATTCGACCATCACCAGCTAAGATAGATGATGAATCTATTAATTTTTTAGAGCGGATACAAGGTGATATATGTGGGCCCATACACCCTTCTTACAGACCATCTAGATATTTTACGATTTTAATCGATGCATCGACTAGATGGTCATATGTATCCTTGTTATCAACCCACAACTTGGCGCTTGCGAGGTTACTTGCTCAATTGATAAAATTACAAGCACATTTTCTAGATTACCCTATAAAGACAATACGTATTGATAATTTTGGTGACATGCCATTTTATATGCATCATCATTAATTCATATCAGGCCAATAAATTATCATAAGTTCTCCCCATTACAAATGGTTTTTGGTTAGGAACCAAATATTTCCCATCTTAGAATTTGTGTGTGTGTGGTATATGTTCTAATTGCTCCACCACAACGCACAAAGATAGGTCCTCAAAAGAGGTTGAGAATATATATCAGATTTGAATTTCTGTCGATAATTAAATTTCTCGAGCTTTTGATGGGGAATTTATTCACAACTCAATTTGCTGGCTGTCATTTTAATGAGTCAATTTTCCCAACATTAAGGGAAAAATAAATAACTGGTAAAAAAAATAAGTTGAAATGAATTATCATTATCGCATTTTGATCTACATACTTAACAATATGAACTAGAAGTTCAAAGGATAATTCATTTACAAAACTTAGCAAATTAATTGCTAGATATTTTTGCTGATCCTAAAAGAGTGACTAAGTCGCATATACCGGCTATGAATGCTCCGATTAAAATAAATGTCCTGGAATAAAAAAAATTAGTTGCTAATGAGTCTAACTCAATCATGAAGCGTGGTGGACAAGTAAGTTCCAAAGATAAAAATGAGTTATATCTTATGATGACCAGATCGAGAAATCAACGAATTATAAAAATTACTAAAAGAGATTAAAAGGTATCCAACAACGACATTATACATGACTCAGGTACCTGATAATAAATAGATCTCAATAAATTATGTCATGTCTTGTAATAAGTGGAACCAAAATCAAATCGATGTCGATAATACATTTGCATACAATATAGCACTAGCGATTTTGGATGATGATGTAGATCATGAACTATTGTCAATTGGAAAATGTAAACAAAGAAATGATTGGCCAAAATACAAAGAGGCAATTGAGGCGAAACTATAATCCCTTTCAAAAGAGAAGTATTCGGACTTGTAGTCCGTACACTGGAAGGTGTAAAACCCATGAGATATAAAGCTTGTTTGGTTACACAAGAGTTCTCACAAAGACCTGATATTGATTATGAGGAAACATACTCTTTGGTGGTGGATGTAACTATTTTAGATTTTTGATTAGTCTAGCAATAAAAGAATGACTTAGTTTCCGCCTAGTGGATGTTGTTACATTATGAGGAAACATACTCTTTAAACATTAAGAGGTTTAGCTTTGAATTTGTTACTAGTGTTGTGTATGTTGATGATTTGAATATTATTGGGACTCATGAAGAGAGTTCCCTAACAATGAAATCCTTGTGCATCAATCGACAAACATGGACAATGCTTAAAGAGACTTTACATGCATAACACACATCTGTTGAGCACCCATTGGTTGTTAGGACGCTTAATATAAACAAAGATTCATTCCGCCCTTGAAAAAAGAGTGAGGATATTCTTGGTCCAAAACACCATATCTTAATTGATCTAGAAGCATACGATCGTAGTTGGTCCAAAAGTATTATCTAAGTGCTATGAGACCATTACCTTTAGATCTTTCAAAACTTGATGCCTCTTCAATCATGTAAATAATTTTTATGCACAAGGCAAGGCTGAAAAATGTATTTGGCTAAATATATCTAGAAGATATATAAATTGCTTTCACAAGAAAGATGCAAGCTATTTTGTGCAGAGATAATGTAAAATTTATATCTCAATCGAAAGGTAGATACATCAAATGTGAAAAAATGAAATATATTTTTTCAAAATTTCGTCCCTCATGATCTTCAAAAAAATAGTATTCAATAAATCCTTTCAAGCAGGAATTTGGAAGATTTATCCACTAGTGCATACTCTACTTCAATATTTGAAGTTTGTATTAAAGATTGAATTGGGAAGAATCAAAGATCTTATGTGATGTTTTCATGAGGGGAAGTAAATACGCATTGCACTCTCTTTCCCTTAACCGAGGTTTTGTCCCAATGAATTTTCCCGGTAATGTTTTTAATGAGGCAACACGTTATGCGTATAAAAAATGTGTGTACTCTTTTTCCTTCACTAAATTTTTCCCCACATGGTTTTTTATCTTATTAAGGTTTTAACAAGGCACATTATCTTTATGGATATCCAAGGGGAGTGTTATGAATATCTTTATTTATGGTGGATATTCATATTAAATGAGATTTTAATGCACTTTATTATTAAGATTTAATACCCATTGCAATTAGAGTTTCCATTTTATGCGTATAAAATATAGAGTATTGAGAAAGCATAATACACAATCATACATTGATAATATAATACAAGTCCCTCTCTTTGCCTCTCATCTTTCTCTTGTTCATGTTCTTTTTTACTTTATTTATAACAATTTTTATATTTTTATACAATATTTAAATAAATATGGACTTAAATGTGTTTAAACTCATTGTTTTTTTATTTCGTAAAAAACTCATTTGTTTTTAATATGTTAGAAAAAAAGAATTGCAACAGTACCTAAAGAATTAATATATAAGTATTTTTTCAACAATATTAATTATACTTTCTCAAGGGTAAAATAGTTTATTCGAGTTGATTGAGTTTAGTTTGATAAATATCATCGTCTGCACAATACACAACGACGTGAGATCAAACATACTTAAATCTTTAATATCTTTTAATTTTTGAGTGTAAGGATTTTGAGAGGTAAATTACTCAAATAATGTTGTTTGGAAATGATATTTGTTGAAGTGGTGTGCTCCATAGATTATTTGCTCATCTACGGATAAAGCTATCAAATCAATGGAGCTGTTGAAGTGACCTGTAATAGTGACTTGTAAGGATTTAGAGGGGTAAATTACTCAAATAATGTTGTTTGAAAATGATATTTGTTGAAATGGTATGCTCTATAGATTATTTGTTCATCTAGGGATAAAGCTATCAAATGAATGGAGTTGCTGAAGTGACATGTAAGAATTTAGAGGGGTAAATTACTCAAACAATGTTGTTTGGAAATGATATTTGTTGAAGTGGTGTATTCCATAAATTATTTGCTCATGTAAGATAAAGCTATCAAATCAATGGGTTGCTGAAGTGACTTGTAATAGAGTGTGTTTTTATACTCGAAGTCGGCCTGCAATGTTGCCCACTTTCCTTTATACTATAGCAATGTCCTTAGTTTAACAAATAATTTTTGACACACCTTATTTCACAAATTATTATTTTTCATCATCATTATTTAGCTAAGGAATCGAATTAGAGTGATATAAATAGTTTCAAATTATATATTAAAATTTGATTTGAATCAATTATCGACAACTATTTGGTCTAGTGGGATTCGACACTAAATCTTTTAAGTAAGATCAAGAGTTTGAATTCTGACGTTGTGAACGGAACAAATTAGGATAGGAGACTCACTCCATAACAAATCACTACAATATTTGATTCCTATTAGTTAACTAACAAATTGGATATAGATGGATAAAAGAAATGATTTTGAGTCATCTCGACAAATATTAAACCAAAAAAGATTGTAAATTCATAAATTTGAAAAATGAAAAATACAGGCAAAGTGAAAATTATAAAAAAATGATGGTAACATAGTCAAAATCCCCCATTTTAGCTGTCGGCTTGTCCCCTTCAAACGCAAATAAAACCTCTCCTCTCACACACACTCTCTCTTCTCAAAGCCACAACTCTGTCTCACATTTTCTTCCTCACTATACTCTCCCCTTCCCCCCATAACCCAATTAATTATCTTCCAAATTATGGAAGCGCCTGAATTCTTTCAACCATCCACCTACTCCGAGAAACCCCCTCCCACCGCCGACCATTTCATCGTCGAGGACCTCCTCGATTTCGCCAACGAGGATGCCGTTGTCACCGACTCTGCTACTTTCAACTCCTCCGTTACCGGCCACTCCACCGATTCCTCCACCGTTACAGCCGTGGAAAGCTGCAATTCGTTGTTGTTTTCTGGTCCTGAACCCAGTTTGGCGGATGATATCGGTTGCCGAAGTTTCACTGATGGCCAGTTCGCTGGTGACCTTTGTGTGCCGGTAATTTAACTTTCTCCCCTGCATGCAATGGTGAGATAGAAAAAGTTAAAGAAGATATAGGTTTTTTGTTTTTTTCTTGATACTTTTCTTGGTAACCAAACAAATGATACATATGTTTTACAAATACTTCGAATTTGAAACCGCTGGTGATGGTTGTTTTTATCTTTGTTGAACAGTACGACGATTTAGCTGAGCTGGAATGGCTGTCGAATTTCGCGGAGGAATCGTTTTCGAGCGAGGACCTGCAAAAGCTCCAGCTGATATCCGGTATGAAAACCCGACCCAACGTATCATCGGATGATACACGTGGCTTCCAACCCGAACCCCGCAACCAAATCGACATCCGTGACAACAACCCGGTTTTCCATCCGGACATGACGGCGCCCGCCAAGGCAAGAAGCAAACGCTCCCGTGCAGCCCCATGCAATTGGTCGTCCCGCCTCCCCGTCCTCAGCCCGATAACTTCATCCTCCGAACCGGATGTCGTCGTCCCGGTCCAACCACCTACCCAAAACCAACCCGGGAAAAAGCCCGTCAAGACGACGTCGTCGAAGAAGAAGGAAGGCGGCGAAGCGAGTTCGGACGGGCGAAAGTGCCTGCATTGTGCTACGGATAAGACGCCGCAGTGGCGTACCGGACCCATGGGCCCCAAAACACTGTGCAACGCTTGTGGTGTGAGGTATAAATCGGGGCGGCTTGTGCCGGAGTACCGACCCGCTGCCAGCCCGACATTTGTGCTAACAAAGCATTCAAATTCTCACCGTAAGGTCCTGGAGCTTCGGCGACAGAAAGAAATGGTAAGAGCCCAGCAGCAACAATTCATGCACCACCATTATCAAAGCATGGTTTTTGATGTATCCGATGATTACTTGATCCACCAACCCCTGGGTCATGATTTCAGGCAGATGATCTAGCTGATGCTACAGTAGGGGAACTTTAATGAGCTCATTTAGATTCCAGTTTTATATTTTTCCAAACTAATTTTATTTTTTTTCTGGTTAGATTTGCTTTGAAACCCAATCAGGTAAATTAGTAAAAATTTTGTTTTTTGTTTTTTTTCATTTTGGTTCTCTCTTTGATTTCATTAGAATTATACTTTGTTGTTTATATATATCTTTGTAGTATTAAAATTTGACGTAACACTTTCATTTCAGCCATCCAAGTGTGTGTTCATTGCTCAAACAGGAAACAATGTTAACATACAAAAATATCCACGTCTGTAGACATAGGTCTTTCTCCCCTTACCAATCACATAGTACTTAAAGGCCACATCCCACCCCCTTTCAAACTTTCAATCAATTCATGAAAATAAATAATTATCCTAAGGTTTGATTTATTTGAATTCGAATCGATTTAAATTGGAGCTTTCAAATGAAACAAATGTTTTAACTCATGAATGGTACCCTTATTTATTTTTTGATGCATGAATTTCCACAATCTCACATGGAGGTTTTGTTAATTGCCTTAACACATAAGAAAGGAACATAGTTGTAAATTCAAAGGTCCACCGGCCGCCACCGACGGAACATTTTCGATATATAGTTTGAATATGTAAAGAATGCAGCTAAGCTGGGATTATAAGGTCAGAACTTTAAAATAAATAAATAAATAAACCCCAAAGGCCAAAGTTGATGTTTTGAAGGTAATTAACGTTAAAACCCCGATGCAACAAGTGTTTTAGAAGCAAAATGGAGTTTTGGGAAATGATTATTTAAGCGAATACTCTGTGATCATTTAATGACAGCTTTTTACTTACAATGTTACAGAGAATGTTATAGCAGTAAGTTTATTTTAGTTTTGCACTTTTCTTTTTCTGGCTTGTACTTGAATCCTTTTGCCCCAATGTTCCCACCTTGCAGGGCTTTGAGACTGAAATGAAAAATATTACATATGAATATGAAGATTCAAGTTTATATTTTTCTGCTAATAATCCCAACCGTATTAATACACCTGCATTCAATCATTGTTAATTAACTATATTTTCTGTAAAATGTTTTTGCAGTTTAAACCATCGGTTTTCCTTTCCTCTTATTTGATACTAAATTAAACAGAGTTGTTAGTTCACAGTATTTTTAATAAACTTACGTGTAAAAGAAGCAAAGTTTGCACTCATCACATGCTTCTCGCTCTTCTATCATGCATGCAAAAGAGTCGGCAGGCTTCTGATTTCTATGACTTCTTGTCCCTTTAGATTTCTCTTTCACTTTTATTCTGAAAATGAATTTTTTAAGCTCGTAATCATTCATATTTAAAAGACTAAATTTAAACCCATCAAGTAGTTTAAGTAAAAAAATATTATTATTTTTAGCTAACTTAAATTTAAATATTTTATTAATATAATATGAGTATATTATTAAAAGGTTAAGATATGCTATCGAGTAATAATACCAGACGATTCAAAAAAACTAAATTTAAATTCCTAAACATTTTACCCTCCTTCTCTTAGATGTTTGGTATATCCTATTAATAAATTATTAAAAGACTTAATTATAAAATAGGTGTTCAAGTTATATTTTCTGTAATAGGTGTTTATTTTTTTTTGTTATAAATGTCTAATATTTCATTTTGTTAAGATTTTAAGGTCAATATGTTAACAAATATTAAAAAATTCTGTCATCTAATTATTATATGACATGTGGCATGTTTCTTAATTTCATTTTTTAAATCTTAATATCATGATTTTAAAAAAAATTAAAACTTTTAGTTTCTTAAAAGAAAAACACCTAAAACACCACTCTTCTACTTTCACTCTGCCCGTCGCCCTTCCCATCCATCATTCATCGTCATGTTCGTACTATAGCCGTATCACCAATAGCTTCGAGGCCAAACAATGAAGGCAAAATGTCAAAAGTAGCCCCCAACGTTTGACCTTTTAGTCACTTTAGCCCCTATTTTTTTGGTGCAAACAACCACCTAACGTTTCATTTTTGTTCAAATTTCACCCTCGTTAGATGGAAACCGTTAGTCAACTAATGGTCAACACCTGAGGCTGACGTGGCATGTCTGCAGGGCACTTTGCTGATGTGGCATTTTGCTGATGTGGCATCGTGATTTTTAAAAAAATAATTATTTTTATATTAATTTCTAACCAATCAGACGATGCCACGTGGCACCATCATATGATGCCACCAGGTAGAAGACCCAACACACAACCACCAAGCCAATTTACTATGTTATTGTTTTTCACCACTTCTTTTATTTATTCATTACTTTGTTTGTTTGAAAGTGAAGAAATATTCATTAAAATATTCACTATATCCTAAACCCTAAACTCTAAAAACTAAAACCCTAAAATATAAAATCTAAACCCTAAACACTATAAATCTAAAACCCAAATCCCTAAAAAACTAAACCATAAACCCTAAATATCAAAACACTAAAAACTGAAACACATAAACCCTAAAATTAAAACCCTAAACGCATAAACACAACCCCTAAACTAAAACCCTAAACACATAAAACACCAAACCCTAAACCTTAAACCCTAAAACATAAAACACTCCCTAAACCCTAAACCCTAAACCTAATGTTCTAAACCCAAATTTAGGGTTTAGGGTTTAGTATTTTATGTTTTAGTGTTTAGGGTTTTAAAGTTTAGTATTTAGGGTTTGGGGTTTTATGTGTTTAGGGGTTTGGTTTTGGGGTTTTGATACTTATTGTTTAGGGTTTATTTTTTAGGGGTTAGGGTTTTGATATTTAGGGTTTAGTGTTTAGTTTTTAGGGTTTATGGTTTAGTTTTTAGGGTTTATGGTTTAGTTTTTTAGGATTTAGGGTTTATTTTAATAACAAATAAAATAATGAATAAATAAAATAAGTGGTGAAAGAATAACAACATAGTATGTTGGCATGGTGGTTGTGTTTTGGGTTTTCCAACTTGGTGACCCAGGTTCGAATCCCCCAGCACAACTAATGAATTTTGCTCCTTTCCAATCAGCCATGATGATGACACGTGGCATTGTTTGATTGGTTAGAAATTAATATAAAAATAATTATTTAAAAAAAATCACGATGTAAAGTTAGAAAAGTGCCACTTTATCTCCCCATAGCATGCATACATGTCACGTCAGTTGAGTAACGGTTTCCATCTAACAAGGATGAAATTTGAACAAAAATGAAACGTTAGGTGGTTGTTTGCACAAAAAAATAGGGGATACTTTTGACATTTTGCCAACAATGAACGGTGAAGAGTGAGGGAAAAAAAGGACCATCAATAAAGAAGGGAGGGAGAGTGTTCGACGACGACATAAGGGGTCGTTAGAGGGGTTGAATCAACAATGACATATGTGATTCATATTTGGAGATTTAGCGTATTTTAGGGAACTTAGAGTTTTTTATAAAAATTAAAATTTTTATGATTTTTTTTAAAAGAATTAAAAAATTAAAAACTATGCCACATGATACATTTGAATGAGTACCAATTTTTTTAACGTCTATCACAGAAAGAACCTTAAAATGATAACAAAAATGAAATGTTACTCATATTTTGACCAAAACCCTTAAATCATCTATTATAAAAAAAAGAAATATAATTTAAACATTTATTTTTGTTGTTAAGTCCTATAAAGATAATGAGAAGAATATAGTTTTAGGGGACGGGGGTTGAATATATGGGCTTCCTTCCATGCATAGTGATTAGGTTATGCATGTTCCCTTGTAAAGAAGGATGTCCCCTTTTCTTCTCTTGGCAATTGCCAATTTGGCACCATATTAAAACATTTTCCCATGTGCCCTACCATTGAACCAAGTTTTGGAAAATGAAAGAAAATCATGTGTGATCAATGCAATAACAAAATTGAATCTTAATATTTGTAATTTTTAGTAGGATAAAAAATACCTATGGATGATTATTCTATCAGAAATTCAACATCAGTTTGCTAACACAAAAATATTATTTTCTTAAAAGCTTACTTCAAGCGTAAGGGATTGAAAATGATTAGAGCTGCTGAGCTCAGTGGCAATACACATGCCACGTGTATGATCAAATTCTGCTGGCATGAAGTTCGTACTTCCATCCTTGAACATTAGTCACCTCCCTCTACTTTGAATGTATTATAATGTAATAGATTGTACTAAACAACACAAAAATCGTTTGGGCAGAATAACACAAACACGATATAAAATAAATTTATAAATGTTCAAAACATTAGAATGACACATGAAGACAACATGATGTGAAACACAGAATTGCCTAGCCCAAATTGCTTAATTGATTGAGATTGTATTTAAGTTTGAACATGCATGAAGGCACATGGTGGTTTATATGAATAAGTCTACTCGCAGTTACAAAAAGATATAAGAAAACAAAGAGCAAGGGCAAGGTCCTTGAGAGAGATCGAAAGGGAAGACTGAGACTGCTGCACCTCCACATGGTAATGTTTTGTTAGTTAAGGGTGGAGGCATGGGCGCCACAGCCAATGTAACTTTCAAAGCAATGCAGATATGGGGACACCATATCCATATTCATATCACATATCATCTCTCTCTCTCTCTCTACAAATATACTGTTCAAAACATAATGCATTTCTTTACAACTTTCAAGTTTCCCCACCTAAGTCTTACCTTATATCACCTCGACTCCTTTTTTTTTATTTTTATAAATATCCGTGTTCTACACAAAATAGGATCCTCCATATATATATATATAAGTTTATAAAAAGTAGGTGACATGTTATAGATTTTGCCTACTTATGAAAATTGAACCATGATTAAGATTCAAACCCAGAACAGGGAAGACTTGCCGTTTGAACGATTCTAATGTCCTTAAAATCCCTACAAGAGATGTCTCCTGAAACTAATTTAAAAGATCAAATTCTTCTCCGGAATCAAACATGGCTATCCATTTATATGAGTCCAAGTACATTGTCTGACACGTGCAAAACTATATCTCACAAATTATAATGTAATCCAATTATTCATTTCAATAGGAGAACCTATGGCTACAGAAGCTGAACATAAATCAAAAGAGAGATGCGGGTGTTAAATTGCGGCCGCAACACAGCGTAACGGCCGTATCGTAAAGATTTTGGAAGTCCCCGCGACACCGCAACCACATCTAGAATCATACTTATTTTTTAGAGAAAAATCACGCCACAACTTCTGCAACCGCAATTTAATACTATTATAGACTTATTATGTACATGGTACTCTTATATCCTAGTAGGGAACAACATATGCAGAAAGTAATTAAGTAAATGGTGAACATTGCTAGACTCTACATGTCCACTCATATTAATGTAGCTGAATAGAACAGAATAGAATCCAAACAAATCAGTGCACTACTTCAAAGTTCGTAAAACCGTACACAACCTTCTCAAACCATGAGCAAGCTCTCCAACTCAGGTAGTGTCTTTGTTTGTATCTACCCCTGTTCCAACACACCCAACTTAGCAAATCATCATGCATTCACAGTTAGTCCCACTCACTTGTTACTACAATTTAATCTCTGCTAAGTTGCCTGACGCTTTTCTTTTGTTCTTTTAATTGAGACCTTGTTTTTCAAATCTATTTCAGAATCACTTCAAGTTACACTCTAAAATCTTTCTTTCTTTGACGAGAAGCTTAGTTACGATATCGAATACTGGACTTTGAATTTAAGCCGTTGAGGCATGCAAAACTTAATTTCTACTCTATCACATACACATATTTCTTACCATTTCCCCTTTCTCGCTTAATTCTTTTCTTACTAAATTGAGAAGTCCCCCTTCTGTATTTTCTCTTGGTTTTATTTAAGAAAGCTAAATCGTGTACATTAAGAACTATAACAATTGCACACATATATAAACCTAACCAACAAAGAACATATAAGTGTTTTCAAATTGATAGCTTTAGATTGATAAGTGATTGGAGATGAACATTGTGGTGCCGTGAGATAAGACAACACAAACAATAAACGTTTCTTAGTTAATTAAATATAGAGTTCGAAAAGAAAGGTTGATTAGGGAAACAAAAGTACAAACATTTTGGAGATTATCAAACTCCTGGATTTGCACTCAAAGCATACCCTGAGACAACTACCTCGAGCTCATTGAATCGGTTCCTAGACACGAGTTGAGCCGAGCTGAAGACACCGCTGAGTGGACAGGCAGCAGAGATTGAACACAACCCTATTGAGAAACGGACCTGAAGAGTTTAAAAGCACAAAATAATTGGTGAATTTATTAGAATTTGTAGGGTTGAAGAATTGAACTGAAATTGAAGAATCGAATCAGAGGATTTTTATTAAAGCTAAAACAGAATTGAAGGAAAAATTAATTACAGAGGTATGAAGCTATTCTTTTATACAAAGAAGAAGAGGAAACGGTTCTAACTAATCTTTAAAAGTGCCTAATCCCTAATTTATCTAGACTGCTGATCTGTCAAGAAAGCTGAGTTGTAAACTTTGGCTGAGTTGGAATCTTGGAAACACGCGTGTCCTATTAGTCCCCCTCAAGGTGGAGCATACAAGTTATGTATGCCCAGCTTGGATATAGACTGTGAAAAAGAAGAAGGTTGCAAGGCTTTGGTGAAGCAATCTGCAAGTTGATGATGAGTCGAAACGGGAAATAATCTGATTACTCCTCGTTGAATCTTTTCTCTTATCAAATGACAGTCTATTTCAATGTGCTTAGTTCGCTCATGCTGGACATGATTTTCTGCAATTTTGATAGCAGGCAAATGATCACAGTACAAGTTAGTAGGTGAAAGTTGTACATGGAAATCAGAAAGTAAAAAACGAAGCCATTGTATTTTCACAGGTCACAGCAGCTAAGGCACGATATTCAGCCTCACTAGAAGACCTGGAAACAGTTTGTTGTTTCTTGGATTTCCAAGAAATCAAAGCTGGTCCTAAGAAAATACAAAAACCTGTAATAGATCTCCTAGATATAGGACATGATGCCCAGTCAGAATCAGAAAAGGCTTTTAACCTAAGTTCATTATTTACAGGAAAGAAAAGACCTTCTCCTGGAATACCCTTTAAGTACCTAAGAACACGATGTGCTGCAGTGAGTTGAATAGTTGTAGGGGCAGCAAGAAACTGGGATAATTGTTGAACTGCATAAGCTATATCAGGTCTAGTGTTTGTAAGATAAAGAAGCTTTCCAATAAGTCTTCTATAACCTGTGATATCAGTTAAAGGATTGCCTTCTACTTGAGGAATTTTACCAGCTCTGATAACAGGGGTAGAAATTGGTTTGGATCCTGAAAAACCAGTCTCTTCCAAAAGTTCTAACGTATATTTACGCTGACAAAGATTAATTCCTTGTTTGGACCGAGCAACTTATAATCCAAGAAAGTACTTAAGATCACCTAGATCTTTGATCCTAAAAGTATCATGCAAAAAAGATTTAATAGAATTAATTTCTTTTAAATTTGGACTAGTAAGAATCATATCATCAACATATACAGCTAATGCAATGAAATCTGAATTCTCACCCTTAATGAACAAAGAACAATCAGAACTAGCTTGTTTAAAACCTTGATCAACAAGAGCATTAGTTAAACGTTCATTCCATTTGCGGCTAGCTTGTTTTAAACCATAAAGGCTTTTATTTAGCTTACAAACCTAGTTAGGATTGTTAGTAGAAAACCCAGGAGGTAAGTCCATATAGACTTCTTGTAAAAAACCATGCAAGAAAGCATTGTTAATGTCCAATTGCTATAAATGCCATTCTTTTGCAGTAGCAATGGCCAAAATAGTTCTTATAGTTGTGATTTTAGCAACAGGGCTAAAGGTTTCTAAAAAATCAATTCCAGACTGTTGAGTATACCCTTTAGCTACAAGCCTAGCTTTATACCTTTCTAATGATCCATCAGATTTGAGTTTTGTTTTATATACCCATTTGCAGCCTATAGTAGTTTTACCAGCTGGAAGAGGAACAAGATCCCAAGTATTATTAAGTTCTAGGGCTGCAATTTCTTCTTTCATTGCCTTAGTCCAACAATCATGCTTAATAGCTTGATTATACGTCTTAGGTTCAGTTAAAATAGCAGCATTATTAATATAAGAATAAAAAACATGAGACACTTTGTGATAAGAAACCACCTGGGCAATGGTGTGTGATGTTGTTTTAGGTTTTGGCAGAGAAACCTGGAAGTCTTTAAACTTATGTGAAAGTTGTCTATTCCTGGTAGGTCTGACAGATTGCTGTTGTATTTGATCTAGTTGCTGATTTGATAAACGTTGATGGTCTGAAAATTGCTGCTGATCTGTCAATGAAACATCGGAAGCAAGTGGAACAGTTGGTTCTGGCATAGGATGTATATCAGACTGTATAGGAGATGAAACCTCAATACTGTCTGTAATGACAAAATCTTCAAGAACAGTACCATTATTATTCATAGGAAAAAACATATCTGAAGAAATAGATACTTTAGAATCTGAAAATAGAAAACATTCTCAGAAAAGACAAAATCTCTGGAAATGAATATATTTTTAGTGTCCAAATCATACATTCTATACCCTTTAACAGTCTTAGGAAAACCAAGAAATATGCACCTTATAGCTCTAGGATGCATCTTGGATTTAGGTTTAGGTAGAACAGAAGCATATGCCAAACACCCAAAGATTTTAAGATTCTGAAGACTTGGTCTAGAATTAAAAAAATTTTCAAAAGGAGTTTTGTTCTCTAAAACTGGAGTAGGTGTTATGTTTATTAAAAAAGCTGAGTGAAGAAAACAATCAATCCAGAAAATTGAAGGCAAATTGGCTTGAAATCTTAAAGCTCTTGCAACAGCAAGAATGTGCTGATGCTTTCTTTCTACAATGCTGTTTTATTGAGGAGTGTGTGTGCAAGAAGTTTGATGGACAATGCCTTTGCTTTGAAAAAATTCTGACATGTCAAACTCTTTTTCATTATCTGTTCGAAAACACTTTATTTTCTTTAAAAATTGAGTGTCAACAAGAACATAAAAATCAACCACAAGTTTTCTCACTTCAGATTTGTGTTTCATAGGATAAATCCATAAGTATCTACTCTTATCATCCATACAAGCTTTTAACAGGAAATGGACCCCAGACATCTAAATGAACAAGATCAAAAACAGATTCACTAATAGTTGTACTAACAGGGAAAGGCAACCTTTTGTGTTTAGCCATATGACAAGTATCACAGTCAGAAATAACTCCTGAAGGAATAGCATTGCACAATTCAGAAAAAAATCTCATTCTTTTAGAAGAAGGGTGTCCTAACCTAGCATGCCAGGTATTTAAAGACTCAGTTTGACAAACAACAGAATCACAAGCTATAGAATCAATTACTGTAGAACATGAATGCAACTGAAGTTGATATAACCCTTGTATCTCCTTAGCTATACCAATCGTCTTTAACTGCCTAATCCCTAATTTATCTAGACTGTTGATTTGTCAAGAAAGCTGAGTTGTAAACTTTGGCTGAGTTGGAATCTTGGAAACACGCGTGTCCTATTAGAATTTGAAGGAAACCCATTTTTTTAAATGATAAAATCACAATTAAAAAATTGGGTTTGCCTTGAAAATGTGGGAGGCGAGGGGCGGAGAGGCAAAACTGGGTTTGAGGGTTGTCTTGTTTATGGTGGATTTCAGGATAGAAAATGTTGGTTTTGAGGCAGATCCAAAGCGCGAGGCCATGATTGAGAAGACGAAGCAACCGTCGAGGATTTTTACGGGGGATAAAAGGGTTTTTGTGGGGGTTAGGGGTTAGCAACAAAAGCCGACGGTTTACTTGTAATTTGGATTTTTTTATTTAATTTATAATTAATTTTAATTATTTATAATATAAAAATATTTTATACTTCAAAAATAATATTGATGAATTATTAATTTTTATTTTTATTTATTTGTAAATTTATCTTTTTAAGAAATATTTTATGAAAAAATGTTTTAAAACTTTAGTGATTAATGTTAACAATCATCAAATGAAACAAAGATGTTTTGTCAAAATAAAATATAAATTTTTAAAACTTAAAATTAATATAGAAAAAATTAAGATTATTTGAATCGAAAACTGATATACTATAAAAAAATATATGAAATTAAATTAAACGTAACCATATAATCACTAACTGGAAAAGACTAGAGACTTTATGATTAAACAATTATGCAACTTCTTATTTTTTTTGGTTTAAATGAAAAATAAGTATTTAAAGTATATATTTTATAAATTTTAGGTATTTAAAGTATTTTTTGGCTAAAAATAGGTGCTTAAAGTTTACGCCGTTGCAATTTTAGGTGTCTGATAATTAAACACCGTTAAAAAAATCCGTTAACTAATCAAAACATGAAACATGACATTTTTTTTTTCAAAATTAAAATCTTAAAACAATATTTAAATTATTTTTTCAGAAAATCCTAAATCTTTTAATTTTTACAAAATAACCCACAAATCTAAAAAATTTCCCAAATCTAAACCCCCAAATCTCTAGGGCAGTAGTCGGCGACAGAAGTGGCGGTAATTTAGGGGTTTGGGTTTGGGAAGTTTTAGGGATTTAGGGACTATTTTGTAAAAATTTAAAATTTTCAGGATATCTAAAAAATTGAAAATTTGGGGTTTTTTTCTTCAATTTTTTTAAAAAAAATCAAATTTGTATAATTTGTCAAGCATTAATTGGTTAACAAATTTTTTAAACACCCTTTAATGGCCAGACACCCAAAATTGCAACGGTGTAAACTGTAGGCACCTATTTTTAGCAAAAAAATACTTGAAGCACCTAAAGTTCAAAAGATGTATAGTTTGAGCATTTATTTTTTTTATTTAAGCCTTTTTTTTCTTTAACCACCGTTATTCGACTTATTGGCTTATTAATTTGGATCATGTTTTGTAGGGACTCAATATGGGATGTTCCTCCAAACTCAGTTTTCTCCATTTATAATGTCATAATTTGAACTCATGATCTTACTTAAGGGTGGGGGTGAGCAAAACTCGACTCGAAAAAATTGATTTTTTCAATTTCGAGTTATTCGAGTTGTTCGAGTCAACTTGAGTAACTTGAAAAAATTTCGAGTTCGAGTCGAGTTGAAACTTTCCCAACTCGAAAAATCAAAAAACCGAAAAACTGAATTTTACAGTTTTGTGATTTAGTCCATGGTTTCATTTTTCTTCAATTCCTCCTTCATTTTTAGTCCATTTTTAACCAAATTTGAATCACATATTCCTAAACCAATGTAGAATACTTATTTAGCTTCAATTTATATTTTTGAAAATAAATTTCATATTTATTCAATTTAGTCCCTTAACTTTGTATGGTTTCCTCATTTCTTCAATCCCTCGTTCATTTAAGTCAATTTTTGACCAAATTTAAACCACATGCTCCTAAACCACTATAGAATACCTATTTACCTTCAATTCATATTTTTAAATTAAATTTCCTACTTTTGCAATTTAACCCCTCAACTTTGAATTATTTCCCATTTCTTCAATTCCTCTTTCGTTTTAAGTCTATTTTGACCAAAATTAAACCACGATTCACTAACACTATATAATATCTATATAACTTGAATTTATATTTTTAACAAATATAACTTTTTGCAATTTAGTCCTTTAACTTTACATTTTATTCAATATGGTCATTCAACTAAAATTTTTTTTGTAAATTTTTTTCTTCACATCAATTAATTGACTCATTTATACTCTCATCAATACTTTATCCCCAAAATTTTCTTATTTAAAAATAATATTATAAACATATTTTAAAAGTTTAGATTATATTTTTTTACTAAATAACATTACAAATCTTAATTTATACATGTGATGTAGCGATGTCCTTTTTTCATATCGCTAAAATAAAAACGATGGGGTTTTCGAAGTGTTGTTTGAAAGGTGTTTTTTGAGAGGTGTTTGTGATTTTTTTTGGATAAAATATTTATTCCGTGGGGTTTACAAAAAACCTCATAAAAATGGAGTCGCCACCGGCCACTTAGGTAGGCCGGACACCATAAAACCAGAGATTCAAAAAGACAGGGTTCGGGAGTCGGTTACGGATGGGGAAAGATTAGCACCCCCACACCGCCCAAGATTGGTACTTTAATAATTACCGCTTTATTAATATTGGATTTTCCGGATTAGAGTGACTATTTTAAAATTCGGTCATAATTGCGAATAAATTTTAAGGGTCCCGTTTCCGAGAATAAACGCCCAACCACTATCACTACGCTTTGATACTGGCCCCGTTTACGCTCGGATAAAAGGACTCGCATTAACAAGTTATATCTCGATATGCAATCTTAGTGGCAAAAACGTAAAACATGACAAAACATTTAAATATAATAAATATTGACATACCGAATATTAATTTAGCATAAATGATATTCTAGACTAAAACAATGTATATATACATATTATTCTAAATAATAGATAAAAACAACTATAATATGTCAAAATAAACAAGGCGGGAATAAGTACATATAGACAAACAAATATTTGAAAAAGACATGCATACTGGTAATAAAACATATTCCAACATATACGGGTCCACATATCGTATAAAAAGGGGTAAATACACTAACATGTAACCCTAAAAAGGAAACATACAAATATAAAATACAAAATACGCCATGTAATGAATTAACTAAAACATAACATGCTTGATATGAATAATAGGATAAAAAAACATGAATATCATACTTAACACATATATACATAAAAACATGAAATACGAGTCATATACGAGGGACATAAAATAAAATAATATCAATATATACAATTATAATACGAACAATAATATTTACAAAGAAAACAGATGAAATGAAAGAAAAACAAAAGTCATAAGCGTAAATTAAAGAACAATAATATGTAATTTGGGGACGAAATTGCGAAACAAACAAAACCTAAAAGGACCAGAATTGTAATTAGACCAGGGCGGACCCAAAGTGAAAAATTCAAAACGCGGGATGGTTAAGGCGTAATTTTACCATTTAGAAACCGATTCGGTGTAATTTAGGGACTAGATTGTAACCTTTTGAAAAATTAGGGACTGGGCTGTGATTATACCATGCGGCAAGACAAAAATGAAAATATTGAAAACGCGGTGGGATTAAGTGTGTAATTTACCCATTTAGCAAAATAAAAACAACTATAAAAGCCCCCTTTAAGGCGAAATCAAAATTTTGGCCATTTGTTTCATTTTACGGTTTTGAGTCTTACGTTCTTCGTTTTCTCTCTCGCATTCTTATAATACCTGGAGACCGCGGTCGGCCGTGTTCTCTCCGCCGCCGGCCGCCGCTAACCGGCGCCGATGAGCCTCCAAAATAGACCAAAACAAACCCCTTGTCGCCCTCAATACGAATCCTAGGTTGGATTCGGAGGATATACCTCTATTCGCCTAGATCTAGGAAATACGAACCAAAAAAAAAAGAGTTCTAAACCTAAAATATAACTACTGGGGCATTCCCCTCCCTTTAGTTCACGGATCCGGCTTGTAGAAGCGAAAAATGCTTATCACCGAGGAAGGAAGACCCACAAACGACGCCGGTAAGACTACTCTCCTCTTTTATTTCTTTTTTTTTGTATATGCATGTAAAGAAACAAGTAAGAAAAAGAGACAAAAAATTTACCACTGGACTGTCTTTTGATTATCTTGGAAGTTTACAACTTTCAGGGTTTTTTTGTATTACAAGATCTCTGTTCTCTCTTTTTTTTTCTTTTTACCTCCCCCCTTTTTTGGTGACAAAAACCCCGTTTCATATATATTACTCTCTGTTTGTTGCAAGTTGTATCTTCTTTTTCAGATCTGAACTGACATTTTTGCTTGTTGTCTTGGGTATATTCTGAATATCGGCGCGGTGGCGGTGTGGACACTCTGCCAGTGGCCAGACACGTTCTCGGCCGTTAGATCAGATCTGATCTAACGGTCGAGATGGCTTGAAGAGCGATCGGCCTGGATGAAGCCTCGATTCGATGAGACGACTTCAGATTTCGCCACGTGGAGCTCCGCAGTCGAGGAGTCAGAACGCGTGGATCTTACGCGCACGTGGGATGTTAAAGCGTCCGTGCGTGGACCACACGCGCGCGTGGCACTCGAACGGTCCATACGTGTGGAGCACGCGCCTGGCAGATATTTTTGACTTTCATTGCATCGTGGCCGTTGGATCAGATCTTGATCCAACGGCCCACAGTTACCTGCACATTGTAATTAGATAAGATTCAGATCTGGGCCAACCGGGCCTTGTAATTGGATTTGTAATTGGACTGTAAATTTTTATTTGGGTTTAATATATTTAATTATTTCATTTTGTTAGCCCAATAATAATAATAGTATAATTATAACAACAATACATATACATACGAAAATATATACTTATATTATACAATCATTAATTAATATAATATTCTAGTATACGTATAATCATACATATAATTAACATAACAACTATATATTAATCAAATACGCTTATACTCTAGATGCATACGCGACATACATACACCCCTAATACGTATACATAGCTTATACATGCACACATCACCTTATATTAGTAACATTCATATAATAAATATACATGCAATATTAATATATTTACAAGTGAAAATGAGTGATTACAGTTGCCCCTCTTTGCTTGTTCTCATGGAATGGGAAACAAAGCAAAGATTCATAAGCACTCATTTTATCAGACTTCCCTGTTTGTGGCCTTGGAAAAAACGAATTCTTTTGGACATCTCCGCTCTTCCTTGGCTGAATCTTCAGGCTCGTAAGTTCTTCCTATATAGAGCTTTGTCATCTTCCGATCTTGGAGCTACAGGCTCTTCCTATATAGAACCCTTCGCTCTGACATCCCGAATTATGAGTCATTCCTTTCACTTTGAGACAATAAAGCTTGGAGTCCTTCCTATGTAGAACTCTTTGCTTTCAACGCTGGTTTCTCCTATATAAAACCTTTTGCGTCACTGATGGATTCTTCCGACTGGGAGTTCATCCTATATAGAACTGCTAGTCTTCAAATCCTGGAGCCGTCAGTCCTTCCTATATAGAACTTTTGGCGTCTGAAATCTCAGAGCTACAGGTTCTTCCTATATAGAACCTTTCACCCTAAGACAATGAAGCTCGAAGTCTTTCCTATATAAGACTATTTGCTATCGACACAATAGGTTTCCTATATAACCCTGTGTCATAGGTGAATTTCTTTGACCGGGAGTTCTTCCTATATAGAACTGCGAGTCTTCACCTTGGAGCCGTCGGTCCTTCCTATATAGAACTTTTCGGCGTCTTGAAATCTTGGAGTTACGGATTCTTCCTATATAGAATCTTTCACTCTAAGACATTGAAGCTAGGAGCCCTTCCTATATAGAACTCTTTGCTTCCGACACAGTAGAATTTCCTATATAATCTTGCGTGTCATGGGTGAATTCCTTCGACCGAGAGTCCTTCCTATATAGAACTGCTAGTCTTCACCCTGGAGCTGTCAGTCCTTCCTATATAGAACTTTCAGCTTCTGAAGCCTCGGAGAGGAGGATTCTTCCTATATAGAACCTCTCTCTAGAGCTTGAAAACATGTGCCTTTATGTAAAAACATTGTCTTCTCATTTGGGATTCACATCGTGATGACCCTCGATGTCTCTTTGGATCTGCGAGATACATGCGAGATGAAAACAAAATGCTATGACAAATGAATGAATTGACATGC